>PISW01010228.1:0-51902 GCA_004023785.1 Mungos mungo | reverse complement strand
CCCCCCACGCTTTCCCACGGCCTCCCACGGCCTCCCACGGTCTTCCACGGCCCCCCACGACCTCCCACAGCCAGAAAGAACAGCTCCTTCCCCAGATCTCCCCCTACATCAAGTGCTTACTCCAGGAGGCAGCAGGGGATAACGAAAGAGACAGGCTTTGGAGTCAAACAGACCTGCATCTAGAGTCTGGCTAGTTGCTCTCTGGCTGGGTGAGGTAGGGTAGTTGCTTCAACTTTCTCCTTCTCTGTGCTTTAGCAGGAAGGAAGGGAGGGAGGGAGGAGACAGACCAGCCCTTGTGAGAAGAGCACAGAATAGCAAGACTTTGACTGCTCATCACGGACTCCAGGCCCGGCTGGTTTACGGGGTCACCTGCACCCACATTCTATCTTCTACGAGACGTGAGGGCTTCCAAGCCCAGGCACCTGGCATGTGGTGAGGGCCATGATTAATGTTTGCTGCACTCCGTTGAGTCCATTCAGTCTGCCCCTTCTCCGAGGTTCAGTCCGATCCTCTGGGGCATTGGGCCTGACTCAGCAAGTTGGGGAGAAGGATTTTTTTTATCTCCCCAAGGTCAAGAATGACTGGTCCAGAAATAAAGCTCCTTCCGCCTCAGACTCTGTAAGCTCTTAACCCAGGGCCGAGCATACAGCAAGGGCTCAATAAATGTTAGCTCTTAGTACCATGGTTGCTGTAGTTGCTGAAGCTGCCGCTGCTGAGTATCAGATGAACCCTAAGCCGGAGCGGCATTAAACAACCATCTTCCTACACTCACGGCTCTGGGGGTCAGGAATTGGGCACAGTGGGTCTGTCCCCCAACATCTGGGCCTCGACTAGGAGACTCGAACAACAGGGGTTGAAGGCTGGAATCATCTTTCAGGGTCTTCGCCTCCTGGTTCGGCATCTGATGGCACCCATCACTGTGCTCTTGGCTGGGACACGTGTGGCCTCTGCCTGTGGACTAGGCTGGGCTTCCACACAGCATGGCGGCTGTTTCCCAGCGACCGTGACCCAAGAGAGCATGGCAGATATCCACAGCATTCTTATGACCTAATGATCCTCCAGCCTTGGGAGGCACAGAGTGTCACTTCAAGCATCATCACCAGCCTCCCTGGGGCCAAAGGGAGGGAACAGAGACCCTGCCACTCGGTGGGAGGAGCATCCGCGACTATCCAGACCGTGGAATGGGGCGTACTGTGGCAGCCATCTTTATAGCTGATATGATCGGCCACCACCACAACCACAGCACAGAGGTGACAACAGCAATGGTCAGTAGGTAGTAGGGAGAATCTGTCCCTCCCAAGACTGTCGTGTGTCACAGTGAGAGAACATACAGAGTCCCCGGGCCTGGTGCCGCGTCACCCCGAGGGGCAGTGCAGTTCTTTTGCTCAGTAGTGCAATCTAGGGCAGGAGGCGGGCCGGCCCTCTCTGCAGGCACTTCTGTAGCCCCACAAGGCGTTGGGTCAGGATCATGGACCCCAGGGCCCAGACCAGCAATGTGTCCGGGTCCCCTCTTTAGAGCGGACTAGCCATGGGCCTTTAAAACGAGCTTCCTAGATGGCTGTCCTTTGAAGCTGCCCTCGGTGGCTTGAGTCTCTCTGGCAGCCCATTTCAGCTCTCCCCCAGCGAGCTCTTTGGTTGGTGATACGGCTGGAAAGATCCACAAGAGAGACATGCAGTATCTTTCTTCCCTAACTTCCCAGTCCTCCAAGGAAAGGCCATGTTTGGTTTGAAAACAGAACAGCTTTATCACCGACCAGGACCCTGGATAAAATCTTTCCCCCTAAAGCTGAATAAACAGCCCTAGGCTCTGCTCACACCCTGTTCTCAGTTTCGAAACCCACGCACTCAACTTATCTAGCTCCTGCATCTACCCTGGGCCTGCCGTGAGTCCCCAGAACCACCCCAGGGGTTGGGGGACCCGCATTCTGCTCCATTTCCTTTTTATAAGAGGAAGAAGGGCCTGGATACAAGTCTCCTCCTACCCCGAGCCTCAGTCTTCTTGTCTGCAAAGTGGGGATGATATTGCTTGTCTCGCCACACTGAACCAGGGTTGGATGCGATCATTTTAAGGGAAAGTGCTGGCATAGGGCGTGCCCAGGGAGCCCTGCCTGGGTCTGAAGAGAACAGGGCCGTTTGGGATCCAGAGTCAAGCCTGATTCAAAACCCACGACCACCACCATAACCAAGTACGTGCTGGCTACCTCGGGCAAGTTCATCAACCTCTCTGAGACACAGACACTGGATTAATCTCCACCGTGGAGATTAACACAGTGCTGAGCATTGGGCCAGTGCCCAGGCTCTTAATACATGGTGGCTATTTGTTTCTATTATTTATGAATCCATTACATTTCTAGGCCGGGACAAAGTCCTATAGTTTGTGTATTCCCAACATTTCATATACACACAACGAAACTCCTTCTTCTCATTGTGTCTGTAGATGGTTTTTGTTCCTTTCTATTTTTTTCATTGAAACTGTCATAGAGGTCATTGCAGGATCTAAGGTTGTAGGAAAAACACAGAGATCTCTGGCGCATTTATGCCCCACATTTTATAAAACTGTAGTAGAATGTCATAACTAGGACACTGATATTGATGCAACCCACCGATCTTACTCAGATTTTCCAGTTTTACTTGTTCTCACTTGAGTATGTGTGTGTGTTAAGTTGTGTCTAATTTTATTACCTGTGTAGGTTTATGTATTCACCGCCACAGCCAAGATAGCGCTATAAAACCCACGTGGGGGAATCCGACCATTCCAAAGCTAGAAGAGCCCCTAATTTGATGTTACGAATCAACGTAGCACCTAGATTATGAGAGCCCAGGGATCCCCCCGCCTGGGGTTCAAATCCCAGCTCTGCAATTCATCGCCATATGAATGGCCAGAGTGAGCGGGGCTGCTCTTTTGTTTCAGTCTTTTCTTCTGTGAAATGGGAATACAAAGAAACATTCCATAGATGCAAGCTAAGAAGAAGAGGAAGCACTTTTGGAAGTTGGTGATAGAGGCCCGGAGGGAAGGAAAGATGCATGCCCAACAAGGTCACACGCCAAGCTGGAGGCCCAGCAGCATTGCCGCAAGATTCTTCAGCTGGACTGGGCCAAGAGGCGGGCGAGCTTGCATGTCTGTGGGCATTCCAGAACCTTCTTTCCAAGGTCAATCACACAGGCGGGCAGCAAAGCCCAGTAGTCAGGCAGCAGGCTCTGGAGGTGGTCTTCCTGGGCAGGGCTCCCTGCTATGGCATCAGGCCAAGACAAGGGCCCTAAGTTTTCCGAGCCTCACTTGAACTTCATCTGCGGAGTGGGCTGCGGAAGGATTCCGTGGTGAAGCAGTTAACGGAGCCAGAGCCAGTAAGTGTGAGGCTATTCATGAGAAGCCAGTTGCTTTACTAGGCAGCAGCATCTTCTTAACCAATTTTTAAAATTAAGATAGGGGCGCCGGGGTGGCTCAGTCGGTTGAGCGTCAGACTTCGGCTCAGGTCATGATCTCACAGTTTATGGGTTCGAGCCCCGCGTCAGGTTCTGTGCTGACAGCTCAGAGCCTGGAACCTGCTTCAGATTCTGTGTCTCCCTCTCTCTCTGACCCTCCCCTACCTGCACTGTCTCTCTCTGTCTCTCAAAAATAAATTTTAAAAACATCTAAAAAATTTTTTAAAATTAAGTGAAATTAAAATAATTGACTCTGGGCTAGGATGGTCGGGGCGGCAAACATGTCGAATCACAAAACTGGATGAGGGAGTCATGGGACTGACTGTGGGACCGAGGACCTTCTCTTAGAACCGTAATAAACACACAAACCTAGAGACACACAAGGGAACCAGCGGCACCTTGTTCTCTCCACCGCACCCCAGCCCCCTGCACCCCAGTCCCCTCCACCCCAGCCCCCTCCACCTCAGCCCAGCCCCCCTCCACCTCAGCCCAGCCCCCCTCCACCCCACCCCAGCAGAATTTCCTTCTTTTTGTGGCTGGATTAACTCCTGAATACCAGAAACTTCTGATCCTGTACTTGGAGCCTGTTGTTAAAATGTCATTTCCAAACAAACACAGGTTACAATCTTTTCTTCTCTCTCTCTCTCTTTTTTTCTTCTCCCCAAGATCAAAGAAGGCATTTGGGCCTTTAAGATAACATTCATCCGAAGAGAGATGGTAATATATGAGATTAATGAAAATTAACATAATCCCCCAGAATAGAAGAGAGCTTGCGTTCAGTCGTTTGTCCTGCTGTTAATTATGCGTTAGGTGGTGATAAATGCTTTAAATCAAGCGATGCCTTAAAAACCATTTAAATGATTTTCACCTAATTAGTTTCCCTGCCTTGTTCTGAGCCTGGGGGGGTCCCTCCCTGCAGGGCCTGCCCCCCTCCTTTGAATATGTAACTGCCAGGGGACTAAGGAACCCCGGGCTCCAGGAGGAGCGTTTTCTGGCTTCCATCGGCTCGGGCTCGGACCCACCCCTGTGGGCCCAGGGTTGAGATTTATTTTTTCTTATTGGCTTTGCAGATCCGACATCAAAAGGACATTTATCAGTTTCTGCCTTCCTTCAGCCTCTTCCAGCCAGACTTCATGACGAGACTCTATCGGTCTCAGAGTTGAGGAGGCCCCAGCACCGGAGGGGAACAGAGAAAGCGAGGGGGAAGGCCCCGCGAACAGTCACTGTCAGATTAGGGGGCGGAAATTGCTGCGTGGCATCCAGCGGCCTCGGGAAGGCGTCTGTGCAACTCCAAGCCCCGGGGGTCAGATTCAGAAAGGCTTCCCCACTCTGCTTCCCCCTCTGAAGTTGAAATATCATCTGTGTCTCTTCAAGAAGCCGGTTCAAGGTGAACTGAAATTCAGCCCAGGAGAGGAAGGGACGTCCACGGGTGGGGAGGAAGCGCAAAGCCTGAGGAGACCCAGGACCTGTGACCCGGGCGCACCCAGAACTCGGGCACCGCAGTTCTTGGAAATCAAATGGCTTCCTCCTCCTGGGAGACCCCAGGATTGAAATGTAGCCTGTTTCAGCTCAAACTCCCCCCACCCCCAAGGTGTATCTTCAGTCACCACCTTCTCTCTCTCTCTCTCTCTCTCTCTCTCTCTCTCTCTCTCTCTCTCACTCTCTCTCGCCAGGAAATGGGACACTGGAGGACTGGTCCTGGGCAGCGGGGCAGTGCAGGGTAGGGGGTCGGCCCCTGGACCGTCCTGAGCTTGATTCCTCCTCTTGGCAATAGTGGGTGAGACACAGCAAAACGCTGCCGCCCCCCACCGCCCACCGGACTGTAACCTTTTGCCCCCCACTCGGAAGCCAGAAGATACAAAAAGGAAAAGGAAACAAAAATACCTTCAACAGATACCTCTTCTGGCTTAAAAAAAAAAATGGTGGGGGGAGGCGGGATGGGGGGAAGCCAGTTCACGTGTGAAGTTAGAATCTTGGCGGACACGTCCCTCCTTTCACCCCCCAACTGCCCTCCCACGTACAAAGCAGACGCTTTCAGAAGCCCCGAAGTTGCAGTTCTTTGGACATGTTTGGAACACGTCTGTTAATGATTTGTGACCCTGGGGACTTATTTTGAATTAATTCCTTTTTTAAAGGGCAGTTTGGTCTCCCAATAAGGGGCAGACCCCGAATGCCACAGCCTCTGCCTTTGTGCTAAATGAACTTTTTAGAGGTTCCAGATGGTGCCTGGCACAGGCCAGAAGGAAGCCAGCCAGAGGGGTCAAGGCTCTGGGACAAGCTCCCTGGACGCCCAGCGGCAGGAAGCGGTGCCCTTCTGAGCCAGGCATTTCAGAAATGCCTTTGAGACAACAGCCGGGGCCCCCAGGGGAGGACGTGTCCCTCCGACACCCCCCTCTGCAAAGTGAAACACTTCCCAAAGGCCCTTCTTCAGTCATTCTCCCCCGTCCCCTTTCTTTATGGTGGCAAATCATGTATAACACAGAATTACCATCTAAACTACGAGTGAGTGGCATCTGGAACTTTCCTCATTAAACACCCCGTTCCCTGCTACCCCCGGCCCCTGGCGACCGCCATTCTCTTTTCCATCTCTATGAATTTTGACGGCTCCTGAGACCTCATGTGAGCGGAATCATCTGGTGTTTGTCTTCTGGTGACGGGCTTCCTTAGCATGATGTCCTCAGGAGACACCCATGTGCCAGCGTGTGCCAGGATTCCCTTCCTTTTAGGAGGCTGAATAGCCTTCCACCGGATGGAAGGCTGGGCCACGGTGTTTATCCAGTCATCCGTCCATGGACACCTGGGTCATTTCCACCTTTTGGCTGTAATGAATAATACTGCTGTGATCGTGATGTACAAATACGTATTCAAATCCCTGCTTTCGATTGTTTGGGGTACGCACGCAGAAACAGAGCTGCGGGATCACGTAGTACTTCGTTTGTGAGTTTTCTGAGGAGCCGCCATATTGTTTTCCACAGCGGGGGCACCACTTTCCATTCCCACCATCAGTGCTCACGGATCCGGTTCCTCCGCCTTCTCGCCAGCACTTACGATTTTCTGTCTTTTGGGGTAGTCACTGTCCTCGTGGGAACGAAGTGACCCGTCATTGTGGTGTTGATGTGCGGCTCCTTGATGGCCGGTGATGTTGAGCATCTTTCCATGTGCTTATTGGCCATGCGTTTATCTTTGGAGACAAGTCTCCGTAAGTCCTTTGCCCATTTTTTAATCGAGTTGTGTTTTTTGTTGCCGAGTCCTACAGGTATTCTATAGATTTGGATATGATCAGATGCGTGGCTTGCAAATACTTTCTTCCGTTCATGGGTTGCCTTTTCACTCTATTGATGGTGTGCTTTGATGCACAAAAGTTTCTCATTTTTATGCAGTCCAGTGTATTTGGGTTTTCTCTTGTTGCTTGCTCTTTACTCATTCTTGCTTCCGAGCCTTTACCTGTTTTCTCCACCTAGAATGGTTCCTTCACCTCTTAGCTGGGCTAATGCAAGGTGCAAGTGCACTTCTCCAGGATCCCCGAGTCACGGCTTGCAGGAGAGCACCGGTGTGACACTTGGTAGTACATGTGTTCACTGGGTGAAGCCCCTGAGGTTTCTGGTTGATAGTCACCTTGGTGCCGCCCAGCCTCTCCCGACTAATGCGGCGGCTCCCAGCTGAGTGGCTGGCTAGGAAGGTGTGCCACGGGCTGGCAGGCTTGGACTCCTCTCCCAACTCTACCCAATTTACTTAATGGGAGGCGGGGATAGGTGACACCCTGCCCGGTCCCTGGGGGGTTGCTCCATAGCGTAACAGGAGTGGGGGGACAAGGCACGGTTCAGGCAGGGGACACACGTGAAAAGTCTGAGTTAAGGACATAAGTGACAACGCAGGGGTGATTAGCCGGACCCACTCTCTCACAGGAAAGGTAAGTTGTGAGCGACAAAGTGGCAGGAGAAAAGACCTAAAAAATCTTACCTGCGTTCCGGAGTCAGATACATGTGGGTTCGATTCCTCCCTTGGCCACCTGAACAAGTCACTTCGTTTCTCGGGGCCTTGGTTTCTTCACGTGGAAAGCAAAAAACTAATAACTAGCAGAAATGAATGAATGAGTGAGGAAACTTGCTAGAGGAACAGAATGAAACGTGACTTGTCCCCACAATAATGGATGCTATTATTATTACCACTGTTGTTAAACAGCTTTGTAAGTTCTGAGGTTCTGTATGTAGTCGTCTTGGTCCGTTCAAGCTGCTGTCACAGAATACCCCCCCCCCCCCGGCCCGGGGCAGCTTATACATAGTACACATTTCTTCCTCACAGCGCTGGAAGCCGGAAAGGCCACGATCAAGGCTCTGGCAGATTCCGTGTCTGCTGAGACCCACTTCCTGGTGTCTCCCTGAGTCCTCATGTGGGGTGGGGCTCTCGACGCCTCACCTCCCTCCTATACAACACGTTGTGGTGGTCTGTCTACGTGCTGCTTTCCTTTCCTGCCATTTCAAGACCAGCACCGTCAGAGCACATTTTTCTGGTCTGTTATAGTCGGTATTTTTCCAATAGGAAGAACAGCTTCCGCTCTGCAGCAGACATGCTGTGACTGTCTTTGGAATGAATGAATGGATAAAATAATGAATGAACCATTAGAGAAAGACTCCTGTCATCGGGAAGATCCTGAGCTGCCTTCCCTGGAAAGCAATGGCACAGAAAAGCTCTGAATTGACTCAGGGGAAGCCGGTCTCTGTTCAGAAGAAGACCAGAAATTCGTCCTCTGGATTGGTGAACACGTTGGACCTTCTGGCTTCACCCAATCCCCTGACCTGTGGCTGGTGATTTGGGGTCGTAGGTCCATGGGCTGGCTTAGCCCCAACTGACCTGCTTAATTCTCCTCCTGTAGAGCATGGCAATAACCTCCCCAAAGGGCTGAGTCGCCCGGTGTCAAGCAAACTAGGTGGGCGTTGTATGTGGACGTGAATACGGTTAGAGGCATTGTTTTACACTACAGACAACCCAGAAGGAGAACCAGGTGCGAGAATCCAACACTTTCTGAGAAGGGTGGACCTATCATGGATACAGCCGTTGATCGAGGCCCGTGAGTCTCTCTACAGTGTAATAAACACGCGACCTCCCGACATAAAATAGTACCTTATGTACAAATAAAACACTTAATAACTTTAGGTGCAATGATGGACACGCTTCGAGGCTGACCGTGACCTTCTGGAGAGGTTTCGTCAGGATTCTGTATCTAATGATGATGAAAATGCAGAAAGAACTTGTAGTTTATTGTTTTTCCAGGAAGTTTTCACGGCATCTCGGAACACACGGACCGGAGGGCTTCTGTGGAATTTCCCTTCCTGCCCGGGAAAACTCTTCCCTTCTGGCTTCCTTCGCCTCGCCTCACAGAGCAAGACACTTTGAACTTGTAAAGTGGTCATCAAAATCAAATTCTTCTCTCCCAGATTTGTCCAATTCAGTTATGACATAGTTTCTTTCCATTTAAATCAATGCTGAATCAAAGTGTTGGTGCTTAATTTCGATTTATGCCTCTGAGAACATCATCATCCATGCTCTGGAGTCTGTACTTAATCCTTCAACCGGCCCAAGGGCCGGGCTCCCTTAGCAACAGCACATGGGCACAAGGCTTTTGTGACAGTCGCAATCACGGACATTCTCCTGGGACTTGACCAGCGGCTCGGAGCTCTCTCCTGCAGTACTGCATGTAATGTCCACCCTCCGAGAGGGAAGCCAGGCAGGGGATAGCTCTGCCCATTTCCCAATGATTAAGTCAAGCTGATTCACGTTTACTGTGCACCTGCTACATGCCAGGTCTCTGCCTCAGGGACTCCACTCGCGGTCCAGAACAAACATGACGACACAATGCAATGGAGAAGAGTTAGCGTTTGCTGAGCACTTGTGTGCACAGGCACCGTTCCAAGAGCGGTTCCCGTGTCATCCCATTTAATCCCCATGACAAACTAGCAAGCTGGGTTCCCTGAGGACCATCTCTACCCAGCAGTGAGGAGAGAGACTCAGGAAAGTCACTTGAAAGTCACTGTTCAACCTCTGGAAGTCAGATCTGGGGCCCACACTCTTCCCAACTCTAGAACCGCCTCTGACCTGGGAAGCCCCGGGTGGTGTGGCCTCCGAGAAGGCAGCTACCCCAGCATGAGCGTGAAGGGGACATTAAGGAAGGCTTCCTGGAGGTGGGAAGTCCTGGGCAGAATTATGTGGTTGGAGGAGTTAGCCAAGAGAAAATAAAAAGTGTCCCGGGTTGAGGGAGGAAAGCCACTTGGCCTTTGTGTCGAGTCAGGGCTCCACAGAGAGACAGAACCAGTGGGAGACACACAGACGGAGAGATTTGTTTTGAGATATTGGCTTAGGAGGCCGAGGAGTCCCACCATCTCCCGCCTTTGAGCTGGAGACCCAGGAAAGCTGGTGGTGGAATTCAGTCCAGGTCCAAAGGCACAAGAAGCAGGCGAGCCAATGGCGTAAACCCGAGTTCAAGGGCAGGAGAGGATGAGCTGAGATGTCCTGGGTCAGTGAGCCAGGAGACAAAGCAGAGGGGGAATTCTTTCTTCTCTGCCTTTTGTTGGTCGATGCCAGCGCTCAAGGGACTGGATGACACCCACTCTCACCGGTGGCTGGGGTCTGCTTTACTCAGCTGCTGAGTCACGTGCTAACCTCATCTGGACTCGCACCTCCTGGTCCGCGCAAGTTGACACTTACAAGTAACCCTCACGTCGGGGCCCCTGGGTGGCTCAGTGGGCTCAGCGTCCGCTTCAGCACAGGTCGTGATCTCGCAGTTCGTGAGTTCAAGCCCCACATCGGGCTCGCTGCTGCCAACACAGAGCCCACTCCGGATCCTCTGTCCCCCTCGCTGCCCCTCCCTGGCTGGTGCTCTCCCCCAAATAAATAAATATTTTTTAAAAAGCAACCATCTCAGCATGATTGTCACGTTCTGCTGAGTAAACCCTGCTTCTCAGAGGCGGATGGGGGCAGCGGGACGGCAGGTGCCTGGGTCTGTTCTCCCGAGCTTTCCGACTCCTTAGTTAAGTGACCTTGGGCGAATCGCTTCATGGCCTTGGATCAGGCAACTGTTGCTTATATAGAACACCACAAGCAAGCCCAGAAAAAAGAATAAATGGACTTCCCCCAAATTAAAATTTTCATCTCCAAGGACACTAATGAGAAACTGAAAAGAGAAAATGGGAGAAAATACTTGCAAATCATTTAGGTGCGAAGAGTCCACAGTGTCCTTTCAGCTCAACACTGAGAAACAACCACTTTTTAGAAACAAACTAACAGTTGCAATAGGAAAAGACACTTTCAGGAAGACACCTGCTCTGATGAATCAGAAAATGCAGGAAGAGCAGAGACTATTACTTCTGCCTCATTATAACGTTAAAATCCCCCTCTGAATATTCAAATCAGGGCTCTGGAGATTTTTCCTTCAGGATCTTCTTTATTTGTGCAAATAATGTGACCTTGAGAGACTACCCCCGCCCCTGCCCCAGTGAAATCTCCCATCTAGAACTCACCGGGGAGCAGACCCGCTGGGGTCTGGTAACAATTGGACACTTTTTTATTTTTTAATTTTATAATGTTTATTTATTTTTGAAGGAGAGAGAGTGAGAGAAGCAGAGAGAGGGAGACACAGAATCCGAAGCAGGCTCCAGGCTCTGCACTGTCAGCACAGAGCCCGACGCGGGGCTCGAACTCTCGAACCAACCTTGAGATCATGACCTGACCTGAAGTCAGATGCTTAAGCGACTGACCCCCCAGGCCCAGGCGCCCCAACGATTGTACACTTTAAAATGGCGAAGTTCACGTTTTGTGAATTCTATCTCCATGAAACCTACTCTAAGAATAAATATGAGAAACTAACGTGAAAGAGAGGAATCAGGTCAATTGCGATGACGTTTTGGGGGTGATGGCGGGGCGGTCCCGAAATGACGACCAAGAAAGAATTCTTGCGGATGTCTTTGGTGCAAAAAGCACCAAAAAGCGCGGAGACAGGACCGACCGGTGGGCAGGAAGAGCTGCACTGGGGTCCTGATGGGGTAACTCATTAGATACCCTCAGGTGGGGAGGGGGTCAGGGATAGAGTACGTCTCTAAGAAATTTTGGAAGCGAAGTTTCCCTTGAGGGCCAGCTGTTGCTAGGGAAACACCATTCATCACCATTTAATAAACCTCAGTCGGGAGACCCTTTAGACGTGTGTCGGGTCGGGCATAAGCTTGGAGCCTAGTTCCCAGCAGAGATCTTGGGGCAGTTGAGATAAAGGAAGTAAACTTACAGGATCCTTACGAAGCCTAGAGTCCCTTTGCCCCCAGCAACGTGTCATAGTGGAGGCAGCGGAGCTCCTAGAGGGAGGTCACTCAGCCTATTTCAAGGACTTGTCAGTAGGCTATCGGGAGTAAGGGAACTTAATTTTTCATTTGCCTTAGTTTCCCCCATCACCATGGCCAGCACTTAAACCCCTTTCCTCTTGGGCAGCCGGGAGGGTCCGAGGAGCTTCACGCACAAATCCCACAGGGTAGGGGAGGGGTGCTGGCCTGTATTTTGCCCTCAGCTTGCCCCACGCTCCCTTATCAAATGATGATGTAGTGTGATCAGGACAATGGCAGGTCACAGCAGAGTGTAGGGCCAGCAGGAGGGCGGGGAGCATGTCCTGAGTGGGTGATACTAGGAGGAATGTCAAAAGATGTGCAGGTGGCTGTCCCGCAGTGGGACGGCCTAAGCCAAGACGTGGCCGGAGTGGGGAGGGTCCACCAGGGGAGCCCGAACGGGGCTGTCAAGGGGACGGTCCCGCTGCTGAGGCCAGGGAGGTACCATCCAGCCACTGGCCTATCCTTTTACGATTTGCATTCTATTATTCGGGTGACTTTGCAATCAGGGGCCTGCTTGACTGTCACTCCAGGGGAGCAGCAGATGGGTCTGTCCAGCCCATGCTAGGAGGGGGCTTCTGGAACTTACTTTCGTCGTCTTCCTAACCATGGTTTAGGCTCTCGCCCGTTGCCCTGCAGCCTGGGGCACCGCACAGAGCAGATCAGGGTGCGCCTTGCAGAGCAGAGCATTATCGTTAAGCCCCATCAAGGCGGAGGCTCATTCCGATGCAGGAATCCAGCCACAGATGCCCCGGGCTTCCCAACATGGCGGCAGGAAGTGAGATGCAAATGAGATGTAATCACAATGCAGACGCAGGATTCTCTAATTCAAGCCCACTGCCTCTCCTCGGCCAAGCAGGGTTCCTGGGTCCCTAGACTTTACAGCCACCCCCTATCTGAGCCAGTTGGGGGGGAATACCCCGGATCTGTTCATGCAGAACAGATCTGTCTCCTAAACAAATACCAATCAGCAGAACAGCCCAAAGTCAAGTAGACTGACCTCACCATAAACTTAAATAAATTGTTGTGTTTGGGCGCGTGGGTGGGTGGGGGCTCTCCCCCCTCGCTGTGTCTTTCCGGAGGAAGAAAAGGAGGCCCAGGAAGGTCGGACTTACTGGATGCTTTGCCAAGGCCGCCGTCCATAGCCTGAACTTCCGTTTGAGGGACCCAGTGGTCTGACAACCCCAGGAAGTGCCCCCCCCCCACCTCTGCCCTGGGGAGCAGCCCAGGTGCTGAGCTCGGTTCAGAAAAAGGGAGCAGGTTCACCCGCTTTGGCCCGTCCCCTCCTCCGGTGTCTTCAGGGCTGCCCGGTGCTGCCTGACGGTCAAGGCTGCAGAATCTGGGTCTGCATTCCATCCTTGCTGAGTGTAGGTCCCGAGTGTGGTCAGGGGGCAGTGCCCACAGGGCAGCCGGGGCCCTGGGGGCTCGGGTGGGGTTTGAGGAGAGGCGGGCTCAGCAGGGAGGTATAAGGGACCGGGGGTGGCCCCTCAGGGCCCCCAGCACCCACACAGACTTCTTCACATAATGACGATAACCGCGCCCCCTTTCTACCCGTTTCCGTATTTCCTCGGACCCGCCCTCTAGTGTGCTCCCACCCCTTAGTGGCTGCAAGGGACTTCCTCCCCAGTTCTGTCTAACCCCACAGCCGGTCTTCTTTTTTCTTTTTTTAATTTTTAACGTTTTTATTTATTTTTGAGACAGAGAGAGAGACAGCGTGAGCAGGGGAGGGTCAGAGAGAGAGACACAGACTCTGAAGCAGCTCCAGGCTCTGAGCTGTCAGCACAGAGCCCGACATGGGGCTCGAACCCACGAACCACGAGATCATGACCTGAGCCGAAACCGGATGCTCAACCGACGGAGCCACCCGGGCGCCCCCCACAGCCCATCTCCTAACCATTAATGTGATGCCACCGGATCACGCGGTCGGCAGGCCCAGTCTGCCCGGGCCTCCGGGGATCTCCAGGGCACAGGACCTCCAGTGCTAGAACTGGTTGGTCCCAAACTGGGTGGCAGTTCGCTGGGTCAGGTGAACTCCCTCTGTCCAAAGACGTCCACATTCTGATCCCCGGAATCTGAGAACGGCCCAAAGGGAGTTCGCGGGTGGGATTAAGCTAAGGATCTTGAGATGGGAGAGTCTTCCAGATTTTCAAGGTGGGCCCAGTGGAATCACAAGTGTCCTTATAATTGGGAGGCCAGAGGGCCAGTCAGAAAAAGGCGATGCGGGGTAATTGCTGGCTTCAACGGAGGGAGGGCCCGAGCTGAGGAATGGGGGTGGCCTCCAGGAGCTGGAAAAGGCAAGGAACAGATTTTCTCCGAGAACCTCCAGGAAGGAACCAGTCCCTGCCCTCAGCTTGACTTTAATCCAGTGAGAGCCACATCGCACTTCTGACATCCAGACCCATGAGAGAATAAATGTGTGGTCATCTGCCTGAGCAGTAATAGGAAGCTGACGGTCACCCCGGACACTGGGCTTGCCACCACGTTTTATTCTTTTTTTCCAGGAGAAGGGACAAATGTCTGCTAAGCGTGTACCATGTCAGACCCTGAGGGAGCCCCCACTCTTCTCTCACACATCGGGCTCATCAGCTCCTCTGGACATCAGGTGTGGTTCGCGGTGCTGTTCTGAATCGCCATTTAGAGATTGAGAAATGAGGCAGGAACCGTTAAAGTGAGCTTGGGAGCAGCACACCGCTGAATCGGACACCAGTTCCACTCCGAGCCCAGCCCTAGAAATTGGGGCCAGGCACTCATGGACCTGTCCTGTCCATTCATACATTCATTCATTCATTCAACAAACACCAGGCCAGCGACTTCCCGGTGTCAGGACAGCCCCAGACACTGGGGATCCAGAGATGTACAGGACATAAGCTGTGTCCCCTGGAAGTTTACAGTGAAAGAGGCAGCTGTGCTCCAAAAATGGCAAAAACGCGCACCGGGGGCTGTGCAAGATGACGCATGGGTGTAAGAAAATGCCTAAGAGTTTCTACTTTGATTTATTGTTATCTACCAGCAGGAATGGGGAAATCAGGCCAGCCTGTGTCCCTTGTGAGAAAAGTCCTCACCCCACGGGGCGGGGGCGGGGCCGAGGGAGTGCCCACTCCTCCTCTGTCCTGTTCCGGGTCCCTGAGGGCATCCCTCCCCAGTGAAGTGCATTGGCGACTCTATATTACCTCCCAGTTGTATGAACTCTTATGGACACACAGCTGAACCAAATTCCTGCAAAGTAACCATGGAATAAAGATAATCCTAAACGTGTAAACCCTGAAGGAGCAAGATAACAGCAGACGTGACACTCACCCTTCTCCAGTGTGAGCTCTCTGCCATTTCTTAGGTACAAACCCTAGAACATCTCATCAGAAGCAATGGCAATAAAAGAGAAAGAGATGGAGAGAGATGGAGACAGAGAGACAGAGAATCATCAAGAAAGTGAGCTAAATATGGATTCACATCCTCTATCATTAACAACAAACTTCTGTGAATAGTTATATATTGTGCCTAGAGATATTAGCTATGGATTTTATGAAAAAAGAGATTTTTTAATGCTTTTTTAAGTTTCTTTATTTTGAGAGAGAGAGAGAGAGAGAGCAAGTGGGGGTAGGGTCAGAGAGAGGGGAGAGAGAGAATTCCAAGCAGGCTCTGCACTGTCTGTGCAGAGCCCAATGTGGGACTCACACTCAACAACATGCAATCATAACCTGAGCCGAAATCAAGACTCGAACACTTAACTGACTGAGCCACCCAGGCACCCCCACGAGATCTTTAAAAAAAAAAAAGCACTCAAAAGATTATTAATAATTTAATAATTTTCATTGTAGTACTGTGAATGAATAAAATAAATATGTATATTTTTAAAATCTCATTTAATATTTTCAAACCCCATTTTGAAATGTCTATTTTGTATGAGGTTTATAGCATTGGCTATATTTATAGTTATCATACATGCATAATTTATAAGTATATATGGAGTGCATGCTGTATGCCTGTATGCCTGTGGGGTACACTCTTCTTTTTTTTTTAATGTTTATTTATTTTTGAGAGAGAGAGAGTGAGACAGTGAAAAAAGCATAAGCAAGGGAGGAGCAGAAAGAGAAGTGGACAGAATCAGAAACAGGCTCCAGGCTCCCAGCTGGCAGCACAGAGTCCAATGGGGGGCTGGAACCCACGAACTGCGAGATCATGACCTGAGCTGAAGTTGGACGCTCAACTGACTGAGCCGCTCAGGGGCCACTGGAGTGCATCTTTAGGGGGTAAACAATAAAAAAGAGAGAGAGAGAACAGTGATAGGGGAGGAAAGAGCTGTCAGCCATGAAGTTGGATGAGCATCACGGGTGCGGGTCAGCAATGTCAGGTGCCTCCTCTCTCCCTCTTCTTTTCTTCCTTACTGATAGAACACATTTTCTATTTCCAGGAGACAGTGTGGCTCTTAAAGACACACACAGCGGGGCGCCTGGGTGGCTCAGTTGGTTAAGCGATCCACTCAGGTCATGATCTTACGGTTCATGGGTTTGAGCCCCGCGTCGGGCTCTGTGCTGACAGCTAGCTCAGAGCCTGGGGCCTGCTTCAGATTCTGTGTCTCCCTCTGTCTCTGACCCTCCCCTCCTTGCTCTCTGTCTCTGTCTCTCAAAATAAAATAATAAAGACAGTAAAAGAAATTAATAAAAAAAAAGACACACACAGCCTCTTTGGCATTTAGAGGTGACCGTGTGACACCCTCCTGGCTAATGGCCTGTGCTCTCCCATCTATCACAGAGCAGAAGACCAACCCCAAACCTAGTGATTCATACCGCAACCATCCTCTATCTCCTTTATGATCTGACTGCGGCCAGGGCTCAGCTAGTAGCAGCTCAGTGGGGCCTGGGAATCCATTTCCAAGATGGCTTGCTCCCATGGCTGGCAATCGGTGCTGTGTCTGGGGACCGGAGGCTGGAACCTTCTCTGTAGGGCGACTTGTCTCCTCCCAGCCTGGTGGCTAGGTTCCAAGAGCAAGGGTCCCAAGAACAAGGGAATAGGAGCCACCATTTCCTTATGGGCTCAGTCTGGAAGACTTCCTTTGAGAAGCTCAAGTGGCCCTGAGCCCACTGGGAGTCAAGGTGAGAGGACACAGGCCCTGCCCTTCAATGAGGGAGTGACAAAGAATTCCTGGTCATCTTTAATCTGCCATCATGTGTGAAGAGCGCTGGCTAGGGGTTTCTGGGAAAGCTTCTACTTCCTTCTCTGCCGATGCTTCCTTCTTCTTCCTTTTCCTGCAATTCACCTGGGAGACTGGGGCTGGCCCCCCAGCCCATAAACAGGAAGTGACAGCCCGTAACCAGGAAGTGATCAGCCTGTAACCAGGAAGTGACTACTTGTAATCAGGAAGTGACAACCTATAACCAGGAAGTGACCGTGTGAATGGCGGCCACACACTAGAGATGGGAAATAGGAAGACAGAAGGAGCCTGAAAGCATCACTGAGTTGCTGCACCAGCCGGGACCGGCCGTTTCTAGACTCCTCGTGAGATGAAGAAGCTAAACCACCCCTTGGTTGAGCCCTTCTAGTGACATTCTGCTACAGACAGCCAAACACGGTTCCTAAGTCAGTGCTCAGGCCCCGAGGGGCACAGACGCGAAGAGATGTGCAAGTCTGGAGGGGTGGCAAGAGTGGAAGCGATTTCCAGTGTGAAATCTCCACAGCTAGGGCATCAGACCTGAGTCTACAGCCCTGTGACAACCACCTGCCAGCACCCCTTACTCCTTGGTCCCCAAGAGCCTGCACGTGGGCCAACGAGATGAAGCACCATCACCTTCACTCCCGGGTGCCCCTGCCCCGGTGGTCCCCACGCCCAGCCCGTTTTAGTGGAATATGTGCTGCGCAGGAGCCACTAGGGAAAGGGACAGAACGGGAACGGGACACCTTCCAGGAATCAGACCTTGGGTTCTATGCTTCATGCTTGTTGCCATCTACCTCATTTAACTCTCGAAACCATCCGGAGATACAGACACATGGCCCCACTTCGCAGGGGGGTGGGGAGGGGAGGCTCGGGAGGTGAGCATCATAGCCAAGGTCACATAGCTGGCGAAGGAGGTGGCTTGGCGTGGAGTTCAGGCTTGCCTCTGTCCCTTCACAGCGTGTGGTCAGTCCACTCACCCCATCTTCCCAGAGCCTTGCATGCAACCCCCAGCCCAGACACCCACCCTCTAGGTGGCTTAAATAATTTCTTTCACTTCCCAGAGCCTCAGTTAATGCATCCCTAAAATGAGAGGTTCAGAAGGATGAAGAGGGGCTCTCAAAGGAGCTCCTATCTTCAATCCCCTTTGATCTTATGCAACTTTGGATAACATCAAGGTTCATAAAAACAAAACATCATCAAATGAGCTTGTAATAGAATTCCAAAGCAGTATGTCGGGGGGCAAGGACTGTAAATCCACAGGATGTCAATTCCAAGTTGAATACAATTTACAAGAATATGGTTCATATATCACAAGGTCAAAACAATTTTGAGCTTTCCCGTATTTACAAACATACCTCACTTCATAAACCTTCCCAATCCACGCTGCACAATATATACAGGACCGTTTTAAAATGACTCTATTTAATTTGATGTGGCTTTAAGTGAGGTCTGTTAGAAATGTGCTACTAATTTTGGACTTTTGTGTTTAGGAGAAAATGCGATTGAAGCTTAATCCAATTTTCTAACACCCGAAAACAGCTACGAGGAACTAGACAGGCATGAAGGAACAATGGCAGAGTTTGCCTCAGAAAAGGCTTGACTTGCCACTAACTTGCCCTACTGGAATGTTCCATACCCATAAAAGGTTAGCCCTGCAGGCATGAGGGGAAGTCGAGCCATGAAGATAGCTTCTAATGGGGCCGGGAGCTTAAGAAGAAAAATCATCTTAGTTTCTCCGGCTGCATCAGGCTCCTGACTCACTTGCCCAGGCCCAGCTAGAGGAGTCTGCAAGCGTCTAAGAGAATCTAGCTGCACATTGTATGTGGTGAAGCATCAAACATGGCGGCCAAGGGCGAGCGTGAAGCGTGGATACAGGAAACGTCTAGATACGTGACCCTGAGGAGACACTGCTCATTCTCCAAGGTCAACAGAGCATTCAAAGGTTCCCAAATGCGCCGGCAAGGGGGACGAGGCCGAGGGAACAAGGAGAGGCCCCAGTCAGAAGGAAGGGGCCACCGAATACAGGGTCTTTGAGAATAGAAGGAAACAGTCAAGGCCATTTGCCACCAATGGCCGGATGATGCCCCAGAAGGCCATTGGGGCCCAGCGGCCCCTCATTAGATGCCACACAGGGGTCCAGGGACCCAATCAGACCAAACCAGACACGCCATCGCAGAGCCATGGCACAGGGTCACGGAAGCCATAGCGCATCCGTGTGGACGCCCAGAGAAAAGGAGGAACCCTGAAAGTTTGAGCACTCACCTGAAGGAGACTGTTACCCCAGGAGACAATTGTGGGAGAGACTGAGATGCCATGGCTATCAGACCGCAGGTGCCGCCCTCCTCTCTGTTGGTGCCCAAGCTCACAGGTTAGGCGGTTCACAGAAAATGCAGAAGTTACGGTCTCTTACCTGTTTGAGGGGCGGGGTATAAATATGCAACCCCACTCTACTTGTCATCATTGTCGTTCTACCTTATTAGCTCTATTCCGTTAAAGAGTCCTCTCTCCAAAAGGACGACTCCTATGAAAACTCATTTTTAAATGTTTGTTTGTTGTTTTTTTTTTTGTTTGTTTATTTTGAGAGAGAGAGAGCGAGAGCAGGGGAAGGTGCAGAGAGAAAGAGAGAATTCCAAGCAGGCTCCGCGTGGAGCCCAACACGGGGCTCGATCTCACGAATCGTGAGATCATGACCATGGAGGGAAGAATTACAGCTGACAAACTGAATTTTGTCCCAAGGCCAATGGAGACGCATTGGTGTTTTAAGCAGGGGGATGGCTGAAGGGATCTGGGATTTAGGAAAATCTGGAGGCAGGAAGGGGAGAGGACAAGACTTGCGGCCCAGAGCCCAGGGGGTAAAATGGTCCAGAGGAACGATGGCCAGGGTGTGGCCTCGGGCAGCGGTCACGCGGAGGACAGCGAAGGAGGGCATGATGCAGTCACACACAAGTCTTGGCTCTGTCGCTTACTTAACAACGGCCCTGGGGCAGGAACCGTCACCTCTCTGAACCCTGTCTCTTCTTCAGTCCACTGGGGATAGTAAGCCTCCCCAGGGGGACTAGGAGCCTGGCATGAGGTCACAGCTAACGCACGCAGCATGCTGGGCTCCCTGCCAGGAGCCCCGCCACGCGAGCAGTGGAGACGGCTTCCAAACAGCTAGGATGGCTATGAGAGGTACACCTGTCTCTACTGCTCTTAGGAAAACAACCGAAAAGCCTCCGACCTCCTGTGAGAGGTAGGATTAGGTTTGAAAGGGCAAGCTGGGATCTGCAAAGCACAAGAGAATTTCGTTACACATCTATAAAAAGGCACTCCAAAAGAAAACCCTTCGCACGGGGCCACGGCCAACCACAT
This sequence comes from Mungos mungo, assembly GCA_004023785.1. Lineage (NCBI taxonomy): Eukaryota > Metazoa > Chordata > Mammalia > Carnivora > Herpestidae > Mungos > Mungos mungo. Next base: position 31,616 of record PISW01010228.1, on the reverse strand, counting down.
CCAGATGTGACATGAGAACGTGCCTCTGAGGAATTAGGTGAGACCCAACCTCACTACTGTCTCCCTCCCCTTACCCTGAGAAGTCAGGGGAATAGACACCCCTGATGGGACAGGGCTGCCGCCAAGACTATGGGGAAGTACAAGGAAGGGGGGAAATCCCGGTGTGGAGTCGCCCTGATGACCTTGGCGGATAATCATCCGAAGCCTCAATGTTCTTACCTGATAAATGGGCGCAGTACCCCCTGAGTCACAAAATTGATTTGTTCTTCCAATTGTGAAGAATGGAGCCGGTCTCTGCCAGGCATCAGGCTCAGCACTAGCCAGCGAGAACTCATAGAGGTTAAATGTGGGAGGCTATTTGAACAGGTGTCTATGTGTCCTTTTTCTGGGTCTTACTTTTTAGTTGGGGGCAGGTGTCTACACAGCCTGGCCCCCGTCTCGTTTTCTAGTATTTCCCCACCGTGTACAGTCACCCCAAATCTAGAGACACCAAGCCACTCCCAGGCACTAACCCTGCCCACACCTTGATGTCAGACTTTGAGTCTCCAACATGGAGAAAACACTATTTCTGTTCTTTAAGCCTCCCAGATTGTAATGCTTTGTTAGGGTAGTCCAAGAACACTAATATAAATCCACATATAGACCTTTTTAATTATTTTTTTATGGTATTGCATAATTCACATCGCTGGCCAACTTGGAGGCTTCTTTTTTTTTTTTCTGCATGTTTGTTTTTTGTTTTTCACTTAGCAATGTAGCAAGGATGACACTCCAAACAATGACATAGAAATCTAATCTTTAAAAGGTTGATGTTCCCAAAAGATGTGTATCATCACTTATTCAACCATCTTTCAGTCCTGATGGACTTTCAGATTGCTTCCAGGTTTTTGCCCCCACAAACCTGCTGTAAGCATCCTGTTCCTATAGCCTTACCTTCTAGGGTTTTCATTTCTGCGGGATCGGTTCCCAGAAGTGGGACTGCAGGATCAAAGCCCCATATGTCTCCGAATGTTAACAGACACTTACAGATTATGTCCCCAAGAGGCTTTGGCAACGGGCGGGGAACCCAAATGTTAACGCCTGGCCCAGCAAACAAAATGCAGTATCAGAGCAGACCTGCCTCCCCTTCCGTGGTTACTGAGGTAGCCCGGGCAGCTGTCCAGACCAGCCCTCCTCCTCTGAGGACAGCCAGTCAGGTATCCAGATGGTTTGGAAGCAGGCTGACGGGGCCTGAGTCTTGGCTGAGTGCCACGGGCAGGTCACTCAGCTTTACCGAGCCTGGTTCCTTGTCTGTAAAGGACCCGATCCTTGCCTGACTCACCCTGCAAGCGATCGGCTGAAAAGAGCTGACGCAGAAGGGCCACGTTGTTTGCTGGGAATGATCATTGTGCTCCCTGAGCTGACCTGCCTTGCCAGACTGTTCTGGAAAGCTGCAGGGGCCAGTCATGGCTTGGAACACTTGCGGGCCTGGCGCTGTAGGGGGCCAGATGCCATGTTTCCTTCCTTCCCACCCCCTGGGCACACCGTGGCCTTCCTGCGAGGCTGAGGCCCTCCTGAGTCCTTCTTGTCCTTTCCACCTCCTTCTCCCGTCCCACCTACACCTCATGGAATCGCTGGGTGCGGGGCTATACTTACAAGCCACACAGCTCTTCTCCCGGTTACAAAGTTGGCGATTCTGCCTCATTCTTTCAGCAAAATCATAACAATGGCTCATATTTGTTGAATCCTTACCAGGCGCTAAGTACTTGAGCTTGGTGTGTATTTTTTCATGTTTTCCTCACAATAACCATTGATATCCTATTTTACAGGCGAGGAAACTGAGGCTTAGCAATGGGCGTGATGTCCTTTACCTCCAGCTGCCTTGGTTAATGTCCTGTGAATTTCACCAGCCCCAGGACCTGCTAAAGTCTAGGCATCTGCGTACCTGGGGACTCGCCTTGGTCCACATGGAGAGACCTGACGTTCCAGGTGACCAGGGGGCTCACTCCCGTCCCCGGCAGGTCCTCTCTGGCCACTGAGTTCCAAATAGAATCGGTCGGCTGCAGGTTAAGCCATGTTGGATGCCTTCAGCAAAACATGCATATGCCCATCTATGCACGGGTTCAACTATCACCAGGAACACCATCTCTATGCCAGGCGCCGGGGAAGCAGGGACAGAGTTAAAGCAAGGGTCTGCCCCTGAGGAAGTCCAGAGAAGAAGTGACCAGGGGCCTGGCCCTGCCCGGGAGCAGTCGGGGAAGACTTCCAAGGAAAGTGAAGCTCAAGAGACAAGGGAGCAGGAGCGTTGCTTCTAGAAGAGCTGTCAAGAGCAAAGGCCCAGAGGTCCTCAGGAGAAGCTGGCGTCCGTGTGGCTGCCCGGCCACACACTAAACAGCCCCAGAGTTCTGAGAAAGGGCGCTCTGATTCCTTGGCCCGGGACACTTCCCAGTCCTGGAGCCTGAAATTAGAATTACGGTCACGGCTGAGTCTGACATCTGCTCAAGCCAATTCGTTATCATTAGGAAATGAATCCCTAATGAATTTCTGCCGCCATTAAGTCTGATTTACAGTAACGGTAATCACCCTTGGAAGCACACGCTTCATCCCTTTAATTAATAATCCCCACTTATCAGCAAACCTAATGATCACGGGACAGAAAAAATGGAAGAGAGCCTCCCAACTCCAGCCTGGCTTCCCCATTGCACCTTTGGGAAGGGGCGTAGGGTCAGGTGCCTGGAGAGGACCCCGGAACCACGTTGCTCCTCATTTCTCAGCAACCTCACCCTCGCCTGGAAATATCCACGCTGCGCTCAGCATTCCTACCTAGACTTCAGCAGAGCCTCTCTGCTAAACCCCTACAGGGGTGCTTCTGTGTGGTCGGGACAGTGCCCCAGCTCTCTGCACCACTATTCACCCTGAAACCTCCCCCTGCACCTTCCTCCCACGCAGCTACACCCCTGCGTGCCCTCTTCCTCTTCTCCCTGGCACCCTGGGGGGAACCTTGTGCTACCTGGGAACCTCTTTCTGAAATGACCTTTCTTTTTGTGGCCTCCCCATGCCCACGGCCCTACCCCTCTGTCTGCTTACTGGGAGCAGTGCATACGCAAAGGATCCGTCTATGCATCTGGGGAGGCAGGTGCACAAGTCAGGGGGTAGTTTGAATGTAACATGAAAGAAAGCCACCACCAACATGTGTAACACACACAGGGAAGTGAGGGGAAGAGCCAGGGAGAGAGCCTCCAAGATAAGGGGAGACCTGACCTAGGTATTGAAAAGCGAATTTTAGGGACACCTGGGTGGCTCGGTCCATAGAGCATCCTCCTTCTACTCAGGTCACGATCTCACAGTTTGTGAGTTCAAGCCCCACATTGGGCTCAGCACTGAGCCCTCTCCCTCTCTCTCTCTACTCCCCACCCCAATAAATAAGCTTAAAAGAAAGAAAAGCGAATTTCACATTAACATTATTCCCACCATTTATCAAGCGTTCGCAGGTGCTGGGCCTACAGTATCCCACATCAATGTCACATCCGTGCCACCAGTGCACCGTGCGAAGACCGAGGTCCAGGGCCATGCAGTATCCTGAGGTTATAGGGAGCCTGTGAGTGACAGAGCTGGATCCTGGTCCCTGGGTGCGGGGCCCAAGGCGCACACTTCTGACAGGGCCACGTTCCGCAGGGTATTACCCCTCCGTGCCGGAGCAGAATGCAGTGCGGCGCTGCCTCTCTCCCCCTGTGGCTCACACGCACACAGATCACATCAGATGGCGCCCTGGGGGACCCCAGGAAGCCAGAAGCAGCCAGCAGGTACGTCCCCCACCCGGTCCTGGGCTGTTACAGATTCTGCACCTGGGCTGACCTTGGCTTAGCCGCCTTGGGCTACCGCGAGAGCACCATAGTCTGGAGCACCTTAACCACAGACTTTTATGTCTCCCAGTTCTGGAAGCCTGACCTTAGGGTGGAACCGCGGTTGGATTTTTGGTAAGGACTCTTTCCTTGGCCTCCTCCTCTCTCATTCTTCACGTGGCAGACAAAGAGGGGGAAGTGAGCTGTGAGGTGCTCCTTTAATAAATACACTCCTCTCACCCTGAGGACTTCGGAAGGGCCCATCCCCAAATGCCATCACCCCGGGGAGTGAGGGCTTCAACACAGCAGTTTGGGGGTGGCGGGTGGCAGTTTGGAGTGGCAGAGAAGAGGGTGGGGGAGACACAGTTCAGTCCACAGCCCGCCTGAGGCCAGTGGCCATACAGCTTGCCCCCGGGAAAAATCCGTGAGTTGAGCGGTGGGCCCAGACTACAAAGAGTCCTTTGCCTGGTGCACATCCCCATTCAACGCCGTGCAGCCCCGAGATGTTGAGGAAAGCCCCCTGCCCCCGCCCTGTGCCTCAGACTGTCCCCTCTGAAAATGGGACACCAGCAGTGACTACCTCATAGCGTCCTGGTGACGACTAGGTGAGTGGAGAGACGGAAGATGTTTGCAGTGGTGTTTGGTGCTGGAGAAGTTTCCCGACCAGCCGGCTGTTACCGTTAGGACAGCAAGAACATCCCGCCTTCAGCAAAAAGCCTCCTACGATTCAAACCTTCAGGGCTGACAGATGAAATGGATACAAAATATCTAATGAGAGAGAAAAATAGCAGCCTGGATAGAATTTTAAAATACTATAGTATTTTCCCCCTTTTAATTTTTTTAATGTTTATTTATTTTTGAGAGACAGAGAGAGCGTGAACCGAGGAAGGGCGGAGAGAGAGGGAGACACAGAATCCGAAGCAGGCTCCAGACTCTGAACTGTCAGCACAGAGCTCACCGCGGGTCTCAAACCCACAAACTGTGGGATCATGACCTGAGCTGAAGTCGGACGCTCAACACACTGAGCCACCCAGGCGCCCCAATTTTTCCACCTTTAAAAAAATTTTTTGGCATGCCTGGGTGGCTCAGTCAGTTAAGCGTCCGGCTTCAGCTCAGGTCATGATCTTGTGGTTCATGGGTTCGAGCCCCGCATCAGGCTCTGCGCTGACAGCTCAGAGCCTGAAGCCTGACTTCGGATTCTGTGTATCCCTCTCTCGCTGACCCTCCCCTGCTCACACACACACACACACACACACACTCTCTCTCTCTCTCTCAAAAATAAAACATTAAAAAATTTTTAAATATATTTAAAAAAATAAATTTTTTTTATGTGAGAAAGACAGAGAACAAGAGCGAGTGGGGGAGGGCCAGAGAGTGAGACAGGCAGGCAGAACCCCAAGCAGGCCCCACACTCAGCACAGGGCCCGACGCGGGGCTCAATCCCATGACCCCGCGATCATGACCTGAGCCAAAATTAAGAGTCAGATGCTTAACCAACGGAGCCATCCAGGCGCCTCTGTAGTTTTCACTCTATATTCCATTTTTCTCCCAGTCCCAAAATGAGCATCCCGGTGCTGTGTCCTGAAATACTCCAGTCACGGTGAGGAAACCTAATAGGCACACTGGTGAGTCATTCTGCTTAAAACCTGATCTGGGCCTTCCTTCATGGGCGGGATAATCCCCAAGTTCCTACAGCAGCGTCTTCACTGTTCCTCATGCTGATCCCTGCCCATGCCTCTGGGTGAACCTCTTGACACTCTTGCCCCTGATGTGTGGCCAACAACACCCAGCACAGGCATGCACACTTGGGTGCACACGCTGAACCATTTCTCAGCTCAGCGAATGTGCTGGCTGGTCTTTTCTTGCCTTCACCAGCCCTCACTCCCTGTAAGCACGCCCTTCCAAGGAAGCCCTCTCTGGCCCTCCCAGACTGCGTGTGGGGGTGGCCCCCTTTTGGGCTTCCACAGCCCCTGTGCTGACCCGCTAGCACTGCACTTAACCACTGCGCTCTACCTCTCTGATGAGGTTACCCAGGGCAGTGGTGAATAGTGTGAACTCCAGAGCCCAACAGCTTGGATGCAACTCCTGACTTTCTCCCTGATGGCTGCAGGATGGTGGGCAAGTGGTTTGGACCTGTCTGTACCTCTGGCGTCCCATCTGTAAGTGGGGACTTTATTAGAATTATGTGGGCATGCAAAGCGCTTAGAACAGTGCCCAACATGTACCCAGTCAAGAGTTCACTATTATTTAGGAAACTGTAGGGGTGCCTGGGGGGCTCACTCAGTTGAGCGTCCAGCTTCGGCCCAGGTCGTGACCTTGCGGTTCATGGGTTCAAGCCCCGCATTGAGCTCTGTGTTGACAGCTCAGAGCCTGGAGCCTGTCTTCGGATTCTGTGTCTCCCTCTCTCTCTGACCCTCCCCTGCTTACGCTGTCTCTCTCCCTCTCTCAAAAATAAATAAAATATTTAAAAAAATTTTTTATTTAGGAAACTACACCCCCACTAATGTTACCCATATATCCCCACTGCCTGGCACAGGGAATGAGACCTAGTAGGCACTCAATAAATACTTGTTGAGCTGAATTGCTCCACAAAATGGAAACAGAGCTTGACTCACAAAGGAGGCAATCACTCGTGTTACATATCAGGCGATTTTTCCAGAGTGTATCATGCCAAATATTGCACATTCTTTATTATAGTGAGGGCGGCAATGTTCATTAAAGGGTAGCACGGTTTCATTAGAAACCCTTACTTTCAGAATTTTATAACTTGGCCACAAAAATTCACTCCGGGCAAAACGCTAACTTTCGTCTGAAAGTAAATGGGTTTATTTTATAAATTTTTATGCATTTTCCACACATAAACAAATGGCCAGATAAACCGTTCTTTAATGGAAGGAGTGCAAGAGGAAAACTTGATATTCTGGCATAAAAAAAGACAAAGACTCAGAAAGACTGGCAGGGCGGGGGCGGGGGTGGGGGGCTAGACGGGAGTGTCTCACTGGGCACGTACATACAATCTTTCCTCCGAGTCTTTTCGAACGCCCCGTGCAGTATCATGACCACCACTATGAGGGCTTCATTGGGCCAGCTGCTTTTCTAGGTGTTTACATGTATTAACGAATTCCCCAACTTGCGTCTCCTCCTGAAGGATGAGGGTATGGGGAGTGTCCCCCAAAATGTGTGTCCACCCAGAACCTAAGATTGTGACCTTGTCTGGAAATAGGGTCTTGGTAGATGTAAGCAAGGTCAAATGAAGCCATATTAGATTAGGGGGGTTGGACAGGGACACATGCGGAAGGGAGGAGCCACGTGATGGCCGAGGCAGAGGCTGGACGGACGTAGTCAAAGCAAGGGACGCCAAGGATTCCGGGCCACCCCCAGAGGCTGGGAGAGGCAGGGAAGGATTCTTCCTTGACAACTCTGGAGGGAGCACGGCCCTGCAGATGCCCTGATTTGGAGCTTCTGTCCTCCCAAACTGTGAGTGAAGAAACATCTCTTGTTTTCAGAGAGCCAGTCTTTGTCACAGTAGCCCCTAGAACCCCAGGCGGACAGGGGTGGCCCGGTTTATTGACTGAGCAGGCAGTGCTGAGGTTTAAGTGCAGACAATGGGCTCCAGGGGCCCGAGGCCCGTCCAGCTGCCTCCCTGCTTATCGGTGGATCTGACGTGCGGAACATTTGGAGCCTGCGAGACAGTAAGCAACACGCTACCCGATGACGTCACCTCTTAATACTTCCCCAAGTTCCCACAGTGAAACATGGAGGAAGGAGCCCCCCGCCCCCCAACTGTTACACATCCCAGGACGTTTACTTCATATCCAGGGTTCTGGCTAACGGCCTAAAAAACACCTCTTCTTTGTTTCTGCAACGCTGTCATGAGATCTGATGAGGACAACAAGATAGATCTTTATGCACATTTAACATCCAGGAAAATCAAGTCACAAGAAAAAGCAATCTCATCCTGACCTGCCGGGGCTGGAACCCTGCCCTTCAGCCTCACCCCAGGAGCCTCCACCGCATCCTCCCTCCCACTCCAGCCTCAAGTCCCCGCAGCAGGGACGTGGCCAAGGGTGGGGGTGCCGGCCACAGCACAGTCACTTAAAATGTTGGTACCTGGGGGCCCCTGGGTGGCTCAGTCGGTAGAGCAGCAGACTTCAGCTCTGGTCATGATCTGTTGGTTTGTGGGTTCGAGCCCTGCATCAGGCTCTGTGCTGACAGCTCAGAAACTGGAACCTGCTTCTAATTCTATGTCTCCCTCTCTTTCTGACCATCCCTGCTCATGCTCTGTGTCTCCTTCTCTCTCAAAAATAAATAAATGTCAAAGAAAGAATGTTTTTAAATGTTGGTATTGGTCCACAATTATGGGTACGGAAGGATTTATATATACAATATGCTATAAAATGAAAAAGCAGCTTACAGATGATGTGTATTGTACACACAAAATATAAATACAAATATAGATTATAAATATAAGTACAGACTATAAATAAAATAAATATATAAAAGTAAAAATAAATAAAAGCTTACCGTGAGAGGGGCACTTGGGGGCTCAGTCGGTTAAGCATTCATAGCACTCCTGTAAACATTGGGGTACATGCGCCCCTCTGCATCAGGGGAATAAATTCTGTATCCTTTGGATAAATTCCTAGTAGTGTTATTGCTGGGTTGTAGGGTAATTTTATTTTCAATTTTTTGAGGAATCTCCACACTGTTTTCCAGAGCGGCTGCACCGGTTTGCATTCCCACCAACAGGGCAAGAGGGATCCCACTGCAAGAGCTAATCTCTATGGGGCCCTCCCGTTACATACATGACACCGTTCTGAGCACTTTACACATACTAGCACATTCCTTCCCCAAACGGACCCTGGGAGGCAGGGCTGTGATTACTACAGAGAGCCGTGTGCTCTGGGGGAAGGCTTCACTGGCCCAGAGCCGTCTCCCTTTCCTATCTTCACAGAAGTTCCCTCCCACCTGGGGTCACATCCTATGACCAGCCAGCCGAACCTTCCCAGCACCACCCCCCCCCCCACCAGCCCAACAGAAAGGGCCAAGGCAAACTCCAGAGTGAACCGCCTGTATTCTGAGCATGTGGCCTCCTCCATCTCCCGCTCTTCATTTATCCAACCAGCTGCTCCCTGCTTCTATGGCCAGCCCAACCTCCCATCGGCCCTTGAGATCTGACAAATGGCCCCGCTGTCGTTGGCATGGCCCTCGGCCCACCTCCCTGCTCACTGTCACCTGCCCCTGCCCCTCAGGCTTTGCCAGCCCCCCGCTACCCAGGGGTGGCTGTGCCTTCTGGGGCAGCCCAGCTCTCGGCCAGCTTCTCCCTGCAGCCCAGGCAGGAAGCCCACTGCTGCTTTAACGCCATGTGGAGTCCGTCCCGGCAAAGGCAAAGTGTGTTTGGGTGTGTAGTTTACAAGTGGGGGACAGGGGCAGGGGAGTCTGCAAAGGAGGAACCGGAAGACCAACATGGAGGTTGCCACTGTATTTAAGGAGCCCTTGGCCAGAGTGAGATTTCCTCAAGGTCTTGTTCCTCCCAGCCCTCCGTGGCTACAGTGCTGATCTCATTTTGTCATTGCGGGCCCCGTGAGTGGTGACCAAACACGGAAGGCATGCCCCCACTGCCAGTGGGGTCCCGTCAGCTTCTGAAGTGCATTCTTCAATACCATCAACACTTCCTGAGGGCCTATAATTCATCTGTCAACGATTTATTGAGTTTCTTGAGCAGCTATTATGTGCCTGAGCCAATGCTTGGGGGCTGCGGGCAGTGGGAGGGTAAAGAATTCATCAGGGCCTTTTTCCTGGCAGAAGTAAGCATGCAGAGTTACAGGATTTTACAACATGGCGTGATGCATCCTCAGAACGTTCTTGATTAATCAAATAGCTCCATTAGGGTTCTGATTGCTACCCAAAGCAGGGCTTGAATCCTGACCACTCCAGTTTGGGAGGTAACAGCTTTATTAAGATACACTGCGCGTGACCATACAATTCACCTATTCATGGTGTACCATCTGGGGCGCCTGGGAGGCTCAGTTGGTTAAGCATCCAACTCTTGGATTCGACTCAGGTCATGACTCTCGGGTCATGGGAGCCTGCTTGGGATTTTCTCTCTCTGCCCTCCCCCACCACTCATGTTCTTTCTCTCTGAAATTATAAATAAATAAATAAAGTATACAACCCAATGGTTTTTAGTGTATTCACAGAGTATCCTAACACAATATTAGAACACTTAAAAAATTTAATGTTTATTTATTTTTGAGAGAGAGGGAGAGAGAGACAGAGTGTGAGCAGGGGAGGGACAGAGAGACAGAGGGAGACACAGAATCCGAAGCAGGCTCCAGGCTCCCAGCTGTCAGCCCAGAGCCCGACTCGGGGCTCAAACTTACAAACTGCAAGATCATGACCGGAGCCAAAGTCGGATGCTTAATCGACTGAGCCCCCCAGGTGCCCCAGTTTTAGAACATCTTAATTATCCCTAACAAGAAGCCCGTGTTTCCTAGCTGTCACCCCCAATCTCCTCTCCCCACTCTCCAGCCCCAGCAACCACTAACCTACTATCTGCACCTATAGATTTGCCTACTCTGGCCATTGTACACAAATGGGAATCATACAATATGTGGCCTTTTGTGATTTGTTTCCTACATTTAGCACAATGTTTTCATGCCCCCCCCCCTTTTCTTAGGATGTTAGGATGCCATATTGGGCTACGTTCCATAGATGGATGTGTAGACATAAACCCTGGCCTCTGTGTGGGCCACAACTCCTCTGGCTTCCTGAAGAAACAGCCCATTTTACTGTCAAAGTACTGGGCCCTAGCAGGAATGCCTGAGCAAGAGAGAAACAGACATTCTTTCTCTCTGGTCTAGGGTCTAGGAAAGTCAAGTGCACCCTGAGACCTGCCTGCTGTACCTAGTTGTCTTAATATGTATCCATCTGACACCCAGGAACCGTCGGGAGACCCCGGAGACATTCTCACTCAAAACTCAAAGATAAAGGATTCTCTGAAGCACCGCTTGGGGAGGAGGATTGGAGGTGATCTGAGTGTCTGCCACTCACTGGAAGGATGGGTGAGTGAAATGTGGCAGAAACGTGGCTTAGAGTAGGTGGGTGCTTGATGAACCGAATGAGATAGAGTAATTTCCACATTTAGTCCAGAAATACCCATGAAAATAAAAAAATATAAAAAATCAATAAATGCACCAAACAATACCACCTATTTTCCAAATATGCATAAAAATACAAGGTGACCATTGCCTTGGACTGGAGGTTTCCGATGTTTGTGTCCCCCTCAAAAATCTATACGTTGAAGCCCTAACCCCCAAGGTGATGGTATTTGGAGGCAGGACATTGGAGGGGATTAGATTTGGATGAGGTCATGAGGATGGATGGGGCCCCATGATGGGACGAGTGTCCTTATAAAAGGAAGAGAGACCAAACCTCTCTCTCTCTCTCTCTCTCCCTCTCACTCCACCATGTGAGGTCACGGCAAGAAGGCAGCTGTCTGCAAGCCAGGAAGGAGGAAGTTCCTCACCAAGAACACAATCTGCTGGCACCTTGGTCCTGCACTCTCCGATTTCTAGAACTGTGATAAATAAAGGTGTGCTGCTTAAGCGACCCCAGTGTGTGGCATTTTTAAAAAACAGCCTGAGAAGACCAAGACCCCCATCATTTATTTATTTATTTATTTGTTTATATCATTTTAAAATATTTTTTAAAGTTTATTTTTTATTAAAAATTTTTTGAATGTTTTTATTTATTGTTGAGAGAGAGAGAGAGAGAGCGTGAGCAGGGGAGGGTCAGAGAGAGAAGGAGTCACAAGATCTGAAGACAGGCTCCAGGCTCTGAGCTAGCGGTCAGCACAGAGCCTGATGCGGGGTTCGAACCCACGAACCGAACCGTGAGATCATGACCTGAGCCTAAGTCAGACACTTAACCGACTGAGCCACCCAGGCGCCCCTATTTTATTTTTTGAGAGAGATAGCATGAGTGGGGGAGGGGCAGAGGGAGAAGGAAAGAGAATCCCAAGCAGGCTCCACACTGTCAGTGCAGGGCCCCACACGGGGCTTGAACTCATGAAACTGTGGAGATCATGTCCTGAGCCAAAACCAAGAGCTGGATACTTAACTAACTCAACCACCCAGGCGCCCAACCCATCATACATTTTAAAGTGATTGCTGGTGGTAGTCATGGGGAAGTGGGTGTAGAGGAGAGAGCATAGGCGTGGAATGAAGATAAAATGAATATGTAGAAAGGAGCCTCACATGAAACAGGATGAAATAAACTATGGATTGAGGAGTGGGATCAACTAAATTCTCTACTTGTGAAGTCTACAGATAAAACTGGAAGAGGGGCGCTTGGTACGTTGGCTATGGATGAAGCCAAAAAATTAAGGTCCCGAAAAGCCTCTTCTCAAAGAGAAGTTCACGGAATGCAACGGCTCCATAAATCCCAGAGAAGGGTTCTTGTGATGGCCCATGTCCAGCATAGCTGACTGGTGATCCATGACTTCTGTATCCATGCTGTGTGGGGGTCATCTCCCATACTGAATCACAGACAGCCCTTTGGAACTAATAGGATATCAAAGAAATGGAAGTGTGTGGTCCCTGAGGTTAGATAGAAGGCATCATGGCTCCTGCAATGATTGCTTGCTGTTGGGAAAGCCAGCCGCCACCACGAGGAGATTCAAGCAGTCCTCTGGAGAGGCAGGGGAGCTGAGGCCCCCAGCCAGTAGCCACAAAAAAGTTGCCGGCCATGCAAATGAGCCACCTTGGAAGTGGACCCTCTAGCCGCAGTCCGGCCTTCAGATGATGCAGGCCCAACCAATGCATAAGCGCAGCCACACGGGATCCCAGGTGAAAGCCGTCCATTGAAGGTCTTCCTGAGTACCTGACCACAGAAGCCCTGCATTTAATAAACGACTGAGTCATGCCACCACGTCTGGGGGAGACTTGTTACACAGCCGTAACTCACACACTCTCCCGGTTCAACCTTGCAAGCCGCGTTGTTTGCCTTCTTTGCCTTCTTTGGTCTCGTTGTGCTTGCACCCCTGGTGGTTTTCCTTGCATGGAGCTGTTGTGCCCAAGTTTGTAATATCCACCCGATGCTAGGGAGACTGAGTCACGCCTGCAAAAGCAAAGAGCTTTATTACCGGCCGGGGCTCACAGACCTCACCCACCCGCTGGCCACGTGGAGAGACAGCCCCAACAAAGGCAGGGTAGGGGCTTTTATGAGTTTGGGAAGGGGAGTTACAGGAAATGATGACACAGGCACAGCGCTCCAATCCCTATCCCCCCATCAATACTGGCAGTTGTGGGAGCCAATCACAACATTCAGAGTATTGACCAATCAGAGTGGGCCTAGGACCCCCCACGTAGGGTGTGACTAGGCCCGCCCCTAGAAAGGTCAAAGGTATCAGCCGACCTCTCCCGATTGGGCGCCGCAGGAGTTGTCCCTCCTTAATGTGCGCCCTTTCGTCCTGAGAAGCTGGTGCCTTCCCCTTTAAGTACAGGGGAAGGCTGGCTCGGACCTGCGGCCTTACAGAGTCACCTACTCAGAAGGCGTCTTCTTGTCTCAGGTTGGGAAAGCCAAGGAGAAAGGATTTGTTGGCTGTCAGGTCAGAGATCTGCAAGAAAAGCAGGCCCCTCTGATGTGCCCCAGAGAAGGGGGCGCAAGAATTTCCCCAGAAAAGAAAACTCAGACGGGAACCACATGGCTGGCCGCCCCCTTCCACCAGGAAGTTGTCCTGTCACTGCGAACCTGGGAGCCCCTGTTTTATTTGAGTGAGGGGAGTAATAGCATTGCCTCCCCCGTCTCTGGGCTCACTGTAACGGTAGGAACCGCAGGGCCAGACGAAGGAATGCCAGCAAGATAGTGTTCCCAGTGAGCAGACACAGAGCCGAGCCCTGGGGAGCCACGGCCAGGAAGGAATCACCCTCTGGAAGCGGGTCCGGGGAAGGGGACGGGACCGGCCAAGAGGTAGGGGCAGAGCCAGGGCCCCAGAGGGTCTCGCAAACAGAAAAGTTTAAGAAGGGACACCGTGGAACAAACAGGCAAACGAGGAAGAGAACTTATTTTCTTTAAAAACAGAAAAAAGGCGAAGTGTGGAGAAGATGCCACGTAGGGGCCCAGATGAGACCCTTCACAGGGTTTGTCCTCTGGACCCAACGGGCCAGGCCTGTCCCCAGCATGAGCCATGAAAGCCCCCAGTGCCCTAGGAGGAGGCTGTCATTTCCCCTGCCCGTTTCTCGTCTTCACACACGCCGCGTGTCTAGAAATTGCTAGGTACGTGGTTTCAGCAGAAAGATGGGTTCTGTCTGCAGCCCCCATTTTGCCAATTGATGTTTCCTTTTGTTTCTGCCCACTCTGTCTTTGTGTGAACACCGAACTCTCAGTGAACGGCCCCAAAAGAGGGATTGCAGGGGGAGTCCGCTCCGTGTGCTGAACTGTCCCCGAGGAAATGCACAACCATCGTCAGTGAGGCGGGGACAATGAGGAGGTGTCCTGTTACATAATTGAGGAGACAATGCCTTTTCTACTCAGTCGGGTTCACTTTTCACACTAAATTAATCTCAATAAGCATCAGCTTTGAGGAAAGGAAGTTTTGTGATAATTCAACCATGACCTCTGTGAAAGTCCAAATGATTCCACTTTAGCCCCGCTGCCCGAGGAGCCTATGGAGATGGTGGTCTTTAGATCACCATCATCAGCATGTCAACATGAGCTGATTAATCCCATCAACCTAACTACACAGATCGGACGCAGCCCAGGGCGATGACATCATTAGCTTTGGGAGGTGAGCGCTGGGATCACAGGCTGGGCCGGTCAGCTGGTCCCACAGGTCATTTGATCCTGTCTCCTTGTTTCTGAGAATTAAAAGCAGATTCCCCCTCCGGCTCGTTCTCCCAGTGCAAGAGACAGGTAAAGCCGTCTCAGCCGGGGAGGCTCTGGGACCTCGTTTGCAGGGCCCCCCGAGCCTGCATCCTCAGCCAGGACGTAGGACCCGCCACCTGTGGGTCCCTGTGACCAGCACCATCTCTGCCCGCCCCTCTTTATCCCCAATTATTTCCGAACACACCATTCTCACGGACTGCGTCATTTAGTCCAGAGCAGGAACCGATAACTAATAACCCGGACACGTGTGTCCCTGCCGCTCGGCTGCCACCTCCCCCAGCTCCTGCCCCAGTGATCTTTGAGGCCTGTGTGAGGAAGACGGTCCAGGAATTCTGCCTTCTCTTAGCCCAGCGGCTCTCGAAGCGGGATTCTGGGACCAGAACCATCAGCGTCACCTTGGAGTTTGTAAGAAATGCAAGTTCCCAGGCCCGTCCCCAGACCCGCTGACTGAGAGGGGCCGGGGCTGGAGGCCAGCGAGCTGTGTTTAGTCCACCTCACGGCGCACCTGACGCCGGAGGCGGGCACGGGAACCCTCGTGGGCCGCGGAGTCCCCGGCTACACGACGGGCTGCCCTGGTGGCAGGCGTTCTGTGGGGCTTGACAAACGTGGAGTGACACGCACCCACCGTGGTCATACCATCCCGAGCGGCGTCACCGTGGTGATGCGTTACAACAGCCACGGAGACTCACGTATGTCCGCCCGCCCCCACCACGCCCGACTCCAGATCGGAATGAGCAGCGCATCGTGGTGTCGGGCCGGGGCCCATCACCCCCTCCTGGGCTTGGAGCTGTTTTCCGACGCTCCTCCACCCCCTGCCCCCCTGCCCAGGCGCCCTGATTCCTGCCCCCCAGAGCCTGCTCCCGGCCTTCCTGGGGACTCTGAGAGCTATGACAGTCACCCCAGAGGTCGCCCTCCGGCCGAAGTGGGCCAGGGTCGAAGCCTGGTGCTGGGGACCAGGGGGCCTTCCCTTCCCAAGCGCAGGCGTGAACAGCAGTAGTGCGTGTGTGCGTGGAAACACTGTCGTGTGAGGAGGGACCCGCCAACAGGCAGGAACCCCTCCTTGATCAAGCAAACCCGTGCAGATAAGAAACCACAGCCCGAGGGGACAGGGGACGCTCCGCACCAGCCAGCCTGGGCGGCAGGCTCCGAAGCTGCTCTCTCTCAGCCCCCCTCAGCTCCTCTCAGAAGGTTCAGGAAGCTTTCCTGGCGACTTTCACCACCAAAGGGGGATCTCCTCTTTTCCATGGAAAGTTGTTAGCTTTGTGGGAGTATTGTTTCTCTCTCATGGAAACCAAAATACTTTTTGTAAAAACATTTTAAGGAACGTTTCACTTTCAGTTATTATTTTAAATTATAATTTGGACACGAAGACGAGCTCGTTTGGCTTTCCTTTCGTTTGGTTTAAGGGGGCTGGAGCACTGTAGCATTAAAGGCAGAGACAGCCCAGTTTTCCAAATCTACACACACACACACACACACACACACACACACACGCCAGTGTCACAAGGGGAGGTGGGGGGTGCGAGGAGAAAATCGGAGGACGAGCAGATCAGGCCTTCCCAGGAGGATCCTGTCTCGCAGCCGAGGCCCCCACGACCTCCCAGCCCGTTCGGAACGCCGTGAGCCCACTACGCACACACGTCTTGAGGTCTCCTCCCCTGCCTGCTGCATAGAGTTAAACACAAATACCCTGTGAGAGGAAACGAGTCGGTGCCTCCTCCCCCGACTCACAGATTCGCTCCCTTTCCTCTGATTCAGGGCCTGAAGGAGCGGAAGAGGCCTGGTGGAGGGAGAAAACGCTGACGTGGAGGCAGGAGAGATGGGCTGTAGCCACCAACTCGCTGTGTGATCGAGGGCAAACCGCTCACCCTCTCTGGGCCTAAGAATTTTTACACGAGGGAAGGAGAGACTGTATTGTATTGACAAGACATGCCGGTGAGGACCTCCGGGTCTGCTCCGCAAGCTGGTCACTCGGCACCCACCACGTGAGGCCCTGAGGCCGGAGACGAGCCGTGCTCTTCTGACGAGGACTCGTCCCTGGGGATCAGCTTCAGTCACAGCTTTATCCCAGACCATAATCTTTGGGAGCCCTGTTAAGACTGAAGTATGCCCCCCCAAATTCATATGTCCAGGTCCTAACTCCCAGAACCTCAGAATGGGAGTCTTTGGAGAAGGGGTCTTAACGGATGTAACCAAGGTTAAATGAGGTTATAAGGATGGGGCCCCAACCCGGTAGGACTGGTGTCCTTATAAGAAGAGGAAGAGACACCGGACAGCTCGCTTGCTCTCCGTGCACAGAGAGGAAGGGCCATGTGAGGACGTGGCAATAAAGCAGCTGCTTGGAAGCCGGGAAGAGCGGTCTCGCCTGCAACCAGCCTTGATGGCACCTTGATCTTGGACTTCCAGCCTCCAGAGCTGTGAGAAAATCAGTGGGTGTGGTTTAACCCGCCAGGGTGTGCTGCTTTGTTACGGAAGCTAAGCAGACTAATACACTTGCCCCTCGCAGATTAGATCAGTGGATCATTTCCCTTTTGTCTCCAGGACCTTGGAGGATCTAGACGAAGGCACACGCACTCGTGCTTTCGCACTGGTGGACACAATCGATGCTTGCAATCTCCCCCACGTGCTAAGGAACGCCCCGAGAGGGTCCCGAACCCCAGCTACTCTCGGAAGTTCCTGCCCGTCTCAATGCTTCCTCACCCTAGTCTTCTGCACTAACACAGAACAGACAGACTCTCCTTTCTTTGCTCTCAAATGTCAGCATCCTTTTGGGGCAATTTGAATGATTGCATGTCTTGAAAAAAGAAAATCAAAGAACACCGGAGTTTCCGCCTTACTATCCAGACAGACCATTCACCTTCTTTCATCCGAGAAGAGAGCCCACACTGAGTTAGCAATTTTCTATATGCAAGTCCCATTGAAACTTAATTCAGACTCCTGTGGCTGGCTAGTCAAAAGTAGTGGGTATCAGACTAAAGTTCTCTTGAGGCGCCTGGGTGGCTCAGTCAGTTAAGCATCTGGCTTTGGCTCAGGTCATGATCTTGCAGTTCATGGGTTCAAGCCCCGCGTTGGGCTCTGTGCTGACAGCTCAGAGCCTGGAGCTGCTTCGGATCCTGTGTCTCCCTCTCTCTCTGAGCCTCCTTTGCTTGCACTGTCTTTCTCTGTCTCTCAAAAACAAACATACAAACAAACCACACACACACACAGACTAAACTTCTCTTGAGAACATCTATGAAAGCAAAATATATATATATATATATATATATATATATATATATATATATATATATACTTTTTTTAAGGCTGTTGGAAGATCTGAAAAATATCCCAGGCAGGCCTGACTTGAGGATCAAGACCCCCGAAAAATACATTCAAGTGTGTGTTGTATCCTCTGCTGGTTTTAGCTCTTGGGGTATTTTTCAGTGTGGGTCACGGAGCCTAGTGGGAAGCAGTGATCTGGAACGTGAGGCAGCAAATTCTCAAGATTAGAAGGATGAATGAAAAGACTAGAGATGAAGAGCAAAAAGTCCCTATGACTGAGGGGGGATAAGATGCCAGAGAATGGGGATCACGGAGAAGTTTGCAGGCCAGTTTTTCCCCAAGAAATATACCTTCATGGGGGGAGACACAGAACCCAATAGAATACAATGACTACTGAGCACATGAATCGGCAGTCCTGGGAGCTGGGGAAGCAAAAATTGGGGTTCGAGGAAAATCAAGGATGAAGTTTCCTAATAAATACCTCAGGCTTTCAGCCGAGACCTTGAAAGGTCTATACCCTAAAAATATGTGTACATGGGAAGCAAGTCAGAAGTGACTGCATTAGAGATGAGTGGCCATGCTTTACATGTCAATTGGGAGAAAATCACACTCAGGGCGCCTCGGGGGCTCAGTCAGTTAGGCATCCAACTTCAGCTCAGGTCATGATCTCTTGGTTTGTGGGTTCAAGCCCCGCGTTGGGTTCTGTGCTGACAGCTCATAGCCTGTAGCCTGTTTCAGATTCTCTATCTTCCTCTCTCTGCCCCTACCTCTCCCCTCTCAAAAATAAACATTAAACATTTTTTAAAAAGAAGAAAATCAAACTCTTTCTGAAAGAATATCATGTCATCCAGAGCACTATAATTTTTTCACATTTAACTATCAGTATGCAATAAAAATTACTAGGAAGGTCAGACAACTGGATTAAACACTCAAAATGAAGAGAAAAATAAAGAGTAAAACCAGACCACAGAGGAACTGGATATTGAAGTTTCGAGCTTGGACTCTAAAATAAGAACAACTAGTGTGCACGCAAAGATACAGGAAATGATAGAGAAAAATCACCAGAAGGTGGCATCTAGTTTAAAAGGAATCAATTGAATATCCTAAAATTGAGAAAATATATATAATAGAAAACAAAATTCTGATTGTTAGGCTAATAAACTTGTCAAAAGAGAGCTGGTGAATTGGAAAATTGGAGTATAAAAATATTTAAACTAATGTTGATAAAAATTAAAAAATACAGAATAAAAAATATAGAAAATTAGATGTGTATGAGATCATGTAGACAATATTTAACAATTTGTCATTGGAATCCCAAGAATAGAGGCAGAAAAGAAAACCGTTTTATGGTTAACTTTATGTGTCAACTTGACTAGACTCTGGTGACCCACTATTCAGCTATACACTGTCCAGGTGTTGGCAGAAAGGTATTTAAACCTTCATAGTCAGTTAACTCTGAGTTAAACTGATTGCCCTACATAATGTGGGTGGGCCTCATCCAATCAGTTGAAGGCCTTAAGAGCAAAGACTGAGGTATCCTGAAGAAGAGCGAATGCTGCCTCAAGACTGTAACAAGGAAACTCTGCCTGGGGGCACCTCTATGGCTCAGTCTGTGGACCATGAGATTCTTTATCTCAAGGTCATGAGTTCAAGTCCCATTTTGGGAGTAGAGTTTACGTAATAAAACAGATATTTTTTTAAATGATTTATTTATTTTTGAGAGAAAGAGTGTGGGGAGGGGGAGGGGCAGAGGGAGAGAGGGACAGAAGATCCAAAGCAGGCTCTGTGCTGACAGCAGTGAGCCCAATATGGGGCTCGACCTCACAAACCATGAGATCATGACCTGAGCTGAAGTTGGACGTTCAACTGACTGAGCCACCCAGGCACCCCTATAGATAGATAGATAGATAGATAGATAGATAGATAGATAGATAGATACACATACATATATATATATATATATATATATATATATATATATATATATATATATGTTTTTTTTTAAAGGAATTCTGCCTGAGTTTTCAGCCTTTGGACTCAAGACTGCAATATTGGGGCGCCTGAGTGGCTCAGTTGGCTAGGCCTTTGACTTCAGCTCAGGTCATGATCTCACATTTGTGAGTTCAAGCCCCATGTCGGGCTCTGTGCTGATAAGCTCAGAGCCTGGAGCCTGCTTCCGATTCTGTGTCTCCCTCTCTCTCTTCCCCTCCCCCTCTCATGCTCTGTCTCTCTCTGTATCAAAAATAAATAAATTTTTAAAAGTCTGCAATATTAACTCTTACCTGAATCTCCATCCTGCTGGTTTGCCCTACAAATTGTGAACTTGTCAGCCCTCACAATCATGTGAGTTAATTCCTTAAAATGAATCCCTCTAAAGAAATCTCTATCTATCTGTCTGTCTATCTATCTATCATCTATCTGTCTCTGTATATCTATCTATCTATCTATCTATCTAGATAATGAATATAGATATAAAAGAGACCTACCCATTTTCACTGATAAAAAAAAAAATAAATCCAAGAGGGACTTTTACTTTCAGGGAAAAGCTGTTTCCGCACTCTCATAGGCCTTTCACAGAAGTGAAGGGACATGATATGAACATTCAGAAGGCAGCATATACTCTTTGCGCCATTTTGGTTTATGAAAGCTTTCATAGAAAGGCTCTACTTTCGGCGTGTTGGGGACACCTGTGCACACCTAGACCTGTGTCCACCCTACAGACGGGAGCGGATCCCCGGCCACTACCCACCTACTTACAATCTGACTTGGATGTTGACACTCATGATGTTACACATGCCCCAATAGGACAGGAAGAGATCTATTACTCACATCATGAGGCTTTGGGCAGAGCTGGGCCAGCTCCCCCTAGCAGATCCAAGAAGAGATTGAGGGAGCCAGGAAAAATGACTGGTTTTGGGTTTTGATGGTGATTAGGGGACAGTGACGGGATAAGGATTCCAACATGTGACTCAGGCTTGTGTGGTTTGAATTTCCAACCAGCACAGATGGAGGGAGCAGCCAGACCTTGTTGGCTTGCCCAGAGGTGTGTGTTAGCTGGGGAGAGATGGGGGCGAGTGGTGACAGGAAGGGGCGGGACTTGAAGGCTCTCACCAATCGTTGTTGCCATCAAATAAATGTCAAAACGGGAAATCAGACTCAAGGACAGCAAATCAGTCAAACTGAAATGCAAAGAGTATAAGCCAAGTAAATAAAATAAACTTCTGGTAACGAAAGGGCAAGAAACTTTATCTTCAAAGGAGCAACAGTAAGACTGACGTCAGATTTCTCAACAGAAGTGACGGAAGCCAGATAATGGAATGGCATTTTTTTTTTTTTTTGAGTAGCCAACCCAAATGCCACACCCAGTGAAAATGCCACTTTTTAAATGAAGGTAAACCAATGTTTACAGCAGCGCTATCGACAATAACCAAAGTATGGAAAGAGCCCAAATGTCCATCGACTGATGAGTGGATAAAGAAGATGTGGTGTATGTACATAACAAAATCCTACTCAGCAATGAAGAAAAACGAAATCTTGCCATGCACAAGGAGGTGGATGGAACTAGAGGGTATTATGCTGAGTGAAATAAGTCAGTCAGAGAAAGACAGATATCATACGATTTCACTCCTCTGTGGAATTTAAGAAACACAACAGATGAACACAGGAGAAGAGAAGGAAAAATAAGATAAAAACAGAGAGGGAGACAAACCATAAGCGATTCTTAAGTACAGAGAACAATCTGAGGGTTGCCGGAGGGGGGGTGGGCTAAGTGGAGGATGGGCAGGGCACTTGTTGGAATGAGCACTGGGTGTCATATGTAAGAGATGAATCACTGGGTCCCACTCCTGAAGCCAAGACTACTCCGTATGTTAACTAACTTGGATTTAAATAAACAAAAATTAATAAAATGAAGGTAAGGGGCACCTGGGTGGTTCAGTCTTGACTTCCACTCAGGTCATGATCTCACGGTTGGTGAGACTGAGCCCCGGCATCAGGCCCCATGGTGACAGCAAGGAGCCTGCTGGGATTCTCTCTCTCTGCCCCTCCCCTGGCTCCTGCGCCCACTTGGCAGCTTAGTCACTTGCTCCCATGAGATCTTTTTCAAAATTAAAAAATAAACATTAAAAAAAGACAACATATTCTTTAAGGCAGGGTTTATTACTAGAGATATTTCACAATACGAAAGAGCAAATTTAGGGGCTCCTGGGTGGCTCAGTCAGTTAAGCGTCTGACTTTGGTTCAGGTCATGATCTCAGAGTTTGTGAGTTCGAGCCCCGCGTTGGGCTCTGTGCTGACAGATTAGAGCCTGGAACCTCCTTCCGATTCTGTCTCCCCCTCTCTTTGTCCCTCCCATGCTCAAGCTCTGTCTCTCAATAATAAATAAAAATGTTAAAAAAATTTTTAATAATAAAGAACCAATTTAACAAAATAATATAAAAAAATTTTTTTGCACGTATTAAGTTTCTTTTCTTTTGGAAGGGGGGTTTCAGAGGGTTCTTCTAATTCTAAGTCAAATATGGTTACTTCTTCAAAGTGAAAATGGTGTCCGCATCCTGGCGTGTTGAGGGTTAAGTTATTGTTAACTTTTCTTTGAATCCTTTGGATATTCCGATAAGGAGCCCCTAGTGCTTCATAGGATAATACTTAGT
This sequence comes from Mungos mungo, assembly GCA_004023785.1. Lineage (NCBI taxonomy): Eukaryota > Metazoa > Chordata > Mammalia > Carnivora > Herpestidae > Mungos > Mungos mungo. Next base: position 9,001 of record PISW01010228.1, on the reverse strand, counting down.
TTTGTCTGGAAAGTACCAGATGAAAGGTTTAATGTAAGGCAGAGCATCTATAAAGCCAATGTGAATTTAAACAGGGTATGGGAGACCAGGGTTAGAATAAATTAGCGACTTGTCTGAACCTGCACAGCCAGCCCCCCAGCCCACGTGGGTCCCAGGCCCTGATCCCCATCACACGTGCTAGAATTTGGTAGGCTTGGACAGTGCCCTAATTACCAATCTACAAAAAGCTGACTTAAAATTAGCTATAGATTTTTGTCCCAGACTTGCAGCTGGCGCAGAGCATGACTGGAGACAAAGGACACTTTCTCTGAGAGCAACGAGTCAGTCCTCAGGGAGCTCTGTTCAAAAGTGGTTTCAATGTCATTTCCTGATCTGCATCACCACAAGAAATACTCTCTTTTAAAAATTGAGGAATCATTGACATATCACATTATATCAGCCTCAGGTATACAACATAATGATCTGATATATGTACATATTATAAGATGGTTACCACAGTAAGCTAGTTAACGTCTGTTACCATATATAGTTAGAATCTCTCTTTCTCTCTTTCTTTCTTTCTTTCTTTCTTTCTTTCTTTTTTTCTTTCTTTCTCTTGAGGAGGGGAGGGGCAGAGAGAGAAGGAGAGAGAATCCTGAGCAATCCCCCTGCTGTCCGCCCTAAGCCTGATGTGGGGCTTGATTCCACGAACTGCGAGATCATAACTCGAACCAAAATCAAGAGTCAGATGTTCAACTGACTGAGCCCCCAGACACCCCCAGAATTCACTTCTCTTATGGTGAGAACGTTTGGGATTTACTCTCTTAGCAACTTTCAAAAATGCATACATGTTATTAACTATAGTCACCATGCCCTACTACCTTCTCACGACTTATTTATTTTATAACTGAATGTTTGTACCTTTTAATCCCTTTACCAACTTTGTAACACCCGCCCCCCACCATGCCCTGCCTCCAGGATCCACCATTCTGTCCTTGTATCTATGAGCTGGATTTTTTTTCTTTTTTATATTCCACATAAAAGTGAGATCATACAGTATTTGTCTGTCTCTATCTGACTTATTTCACTTAGCATGATGCCCTCAAGGTCCATCCATGTTGTCGTAAATGGCAAGATTTCATTCTTTTTTTTTTTGGTTGAATAATATTTCACCATATATACCATCTTTATTCATTCATCCATTGATAGACATATGTTGTTTTCATATCTTGGCTATTATGAAGACATATGTTGTTTTCATATCTTGGCTATTGTGAGTACTGAAGCAATGTACAGGGAGGTGTATATATGTTTTTGAGTTAGTGTTCTTATTTTCTTCAGGTAAATACCTAGAAGCAGAATTCTACCTTTAAATTTTTTTGAGGAAGCGCCATACCGTTTTCCCTAGTGGCTGCACCAATTTGCATTCTCACCGACTGACCGTGTACAAAGTTTCTTTTTTTTCCCCCACACCCTTGGGCAACATGTATTATTTAAAAATTTTAAATTCATATGCAGACACAGCTTCAAAATAACAAAACACAAATTGAAAGAAAAGGAACAAGAGTCAGATCTATGATCATAGTGGAGACTTTAATTACCTCTCTCAGTTACTGAGAGAGAAATTGGACAAAGATTCGGTGATGCTAGTGGAATCTTGAACAACGTGATTGGCGACCATGAGCCAACAAAAATATACAGAGCATTGTAACCAACAACTTCCTGGTGCTTATTCTTTTCAAGAGCACATGGAATGTTTATAGAAATAAGCCACATGCTGTGTAATAAAGCAAGTCTCTATGAATTTGAAAGGATTATCATACAGATATATTCTCCGACCACAGCGGAACTGACGTAGAAATCAATAACATCATGCCTGGAAAGTCCCTACATGTTTGGGAACTAAGATATACCCTTCGAAATAATGCCTGAGTCAAAACATAATGAAAATTAAAAAATATATTGAGCTAAATGATAAGAAAAATGACACATGATAAACTTGTAAGATACAACTAACAGATTTACAGGGAAATTTATAAAGTTAGGTACAAATATCAGAAAAAAGGAAAAAGCTGAAAGTCAATGATCTGAACCAGAAAACAATTGGCAAGCTATAGTCCATCAGCTAAATCTAACCTCCCCCCCCAATCTGGTTTTATAAATAAAGTTTTATTAGAACAGAGTGACACCCATTTGTTTCTGGATGACCCGTGGCTGCTTTTTACTATAAAGCTAGAACTGAATAATTGTAATGGCGACTCTACAGTCCTCAAAGCCTAAAGTATTCGTTATCTGGTCCTTTTCTGAAAACACGTGGTGACTCTTAATCTAAGTTTTGGGATCCAAACCGGGAAAGTGAACAGAAAACTAACCGCAAAGAAAATAAAACAGTAAAGACAGAAGCTGAAATTAATTAAATGGAAAACCAACTTACAGGAGAAATGAACGAATTCTAATCTAAAGTTGGTTTTTTAAGATTAATAATACTGAAAAATATTGATGAGAAAAAAGGATAGAAGACACACATTTCCAATATCAAAAAGATAATGACAAGATACTACTATTAGAGTATAAGGCAAGCTGTGGAATGGCAAGAAACACATATATTTAAATATATATATCTACTATAAAATACTCATCTTCAAAATATGTAAATTATTAAGAAAAAGATATCTTCATTTCTTTAAAAAAATTTTAGATGTTTTAATTTAATTTGGAGAGAGATGGAGAGAGAGAGACAGAGCACTAGCAGGGGAGGGGCAGAGAGGGAGACACAGAATCGGAAGCAGGCTCCAGGCTCTGAACTGTCAGCACAGAGCTCGACACGGGGCTCAAACTCATGAACTGAGAGATCATGACCTGAGCTGAAGTTGGATGCGTAACCGACTGAGCCACCCAGGAGCCCCTCCATTTCAAGGGGGAAACCTTGAGTAGACATCTAGGAAGACATCCACATGGCCAGTAGGCATATGCATAGCTGTTCAATGTCATAAACCATTAAAGAAATGCAACTAAACCCCCAAGTTACTAGATACTTCCACCAGAATGGCTAAAATGTAAAAAGTGATAATACGAAGTGTTGGTGAGGATATGGAGCAATTGAAACTCTCTTACACAGCTGATGGGAGTGTAAATGGGTACAAATAGTTTGGAAAACCGTTTAATAGGATCTATGAAAGCACACCCTATGACTTAGCCGTTCACTCCTACGTATCTACCCAACAGAAACGTGTGCGTTAAGTGCACCAACAGACGCCGTCAGGAATGACAGCATTAACCATATGCCCCCGCCCTGTGGAACCACATCTTTCAACCCGAGAAGAGATATACAAGTGGTGGGTGGGGGGGTATAGCCAAACAATGGAATACAGAACAGTGGGAAGTAAGCATCAGCGATGGCTATACAGGGCTACCTAGATGAGTCTCACACATGGCGGTAAGTGAAGGAAGCCAGATACAAAAAGAGAACGCACCGTATGTTTTCATTTACATAAAATTGAGAAACTAGCAAAACTAAATCTATGGAGACAGAAGTCTGAATAGTGGTTCCCTCTGGTGGGAGATAATGACTGGGAGCAGGTGTGGGGGAGAGATTTGGGCGTCAATCATACCCTGTATCTTGGTATGAGTCGTGGTTCCAAGACAGATGCATTATTTTGTAAGACTTCATAAAGCCATGTATTTAAGGCATGTGAAAGTGCTGGGCATATGGTTTTTCTTCCATAAAATTTGCCAAAAGAGAAAGTTAATTCTTGGAAGGTAGGGTAATGCTGAAATAGACGTTCTGGAGTGAGCTCGAGTTCAATTTCTTTCTTAGCCATTTACAACCTGTATGTCCTTAGACCATATGGTCTCTCTGCACCTCAGTTTCCTCATCTGCAGAATGGGGACAATACTAGTATCTAAGCCTAAGGTTGTTCTGAGGACCCATGAGTTGATCCATGCAAAATATTTATGAAAGTGTAAAATATATAGCAAGATCTCAACAAATACTCCTCTTTGGTTGGTGGTGTTATTCTCTCTGTTCTTTATCTAATCTGGAGGGCCACACAAAGTTGGGGTTAAAAGCAAAGACTTTGGTGGGTTCAAGCCCCACATCAGGCTCTGTGCTGATGGCTCAGAGCCTGGAGCCTGCTTCAGATATGCCCTCTTCTCTCTCTCTCTCTCTCTCTCTCTATCTCTCTCTCTGTGCCCCTCCCCAGCTCACACTCTGTCTCTCTCTCTCAAAAATAAATAAACGTTTAAAAAAATTTGTTTTAAAGCAAAGTCCTATACTCTCCCAGAAAAATGAAAACTTATATTCACGCAAACACCTGCACACAAAAGTAGCAGCCTCACTCATGATAGATATAATCTAGAAAGTAGATGAAAGTCCCTCTACCTTCAGTGGACGAGTATGAGCCGGGGGCACCCCCACATCACGGAGGGCCGCTCTGCGGTGACTAGGAACAAGCCAAGGATGGGCACGACAGCTTGGGCGAATCTCAAGGAAATCCAGCTGAGTGAGAAAAGCCAACCCCAATGCATATAAGCGTCTGTTTCTATGTATAGACCATTTTTGAAGGGATGTGGGGTGGGGGTAGGAACGAGTGGTCATATTTGGGTAAAATGAGGGGTCGTTCTGGTGATGGATCACTGCTTTATCTTGACTGGGGGCAAAAGCACAGACCTGCACATGTACTGCAGTTGCATAGAACTGCACACACACACACACACACACACACACACACACACACACACAAACACACAAGTACAAGTAAAACTCAGGAGCTCTAAATAAAACTCATGGATTGCATGAAAGTCAATATCCTGGCTGCACCGCCTTACACTAGTTTTGCAAGATGTTTCCACTGGGGAAGCCTGGGTAAAGGGTCACGAGATCTCTTTTTTTAAAATTTTTAATGTTTATTTATTTTTGAGAGAGACAGAGCACAAGCAGAAGAGGGGCAGAGAGAGAGGGAGACACAGAATCCAAAGCAGGTTCCAGACTCTGAGCTGTCAGCAAAGAGCCCGACAAAGGACTCAAACTCACAAACTGTGAGATCATAACCTGAGCTGAGGTTGGACGCTTAACCGACTGAGCCACCAGGTGCCCCTGTATTATTTTTTACAACTGTCTGTGAATCTACAGTGACCTCTGATGTGCGTCAGCCAAGCGTTGATGTCCTGACTCCATCACCCACCAGCTGGGTGGCTTCAGGCAGCTAAAGTCCCCAAAGCCTCAGTTTCCCTACCCCCTAAGTGGAGACAGTCATGGTCCTTCCCGCCTAGCATTGCAGTAAGGACGGAGCCACTGAGAACAGCGTCTCAAGCAACGTGATTCCTCCGCAAATGCCACCTTCAGGAAAATTATCATTGTTATAAATGAGAAGCGTGGGACCAACAGATGAAGGGATTTGCCCCAGGTCACCCCCAAAGGGGCCACAATCCTGGTCCCTGAAGCTGGGTTCTATTTGATCAGAGGGGAGAGGATCAAAAGTGGGAAATCTGGGGGTGGACACACTGGTTCTCTCCCCCTGACTCTGAGTGTGTGTTGGAGGAGGGGAGAATTGGGAACGGGGAGGAGGTGTGTCAGGAGACAAAAGAGGAATGGGTCAGAGAGCAGGCACCAAAAAATTGCTCTGAAAATCAAAGCGCTGCTGGGAAACAATAGCTCGGAGGACTATTGTTTCCTGCCCAGATCCTCTGGCTGGAGCTGAATAGACTCCCCAGCCATGCCCTCCTCTCCCACCAGGGTGCCTGCAGGGGTCAGCCGGGTTCAAGGATGTGACGGCTGCTCTGGACAGCGGAAAACACCGCACAGATGTTTGTTGTTGTGGCCGACGATGATGACGACGACGTCAGTGATTTTGGTCCCTGTTGGTGGAAAGGACCCCTTGGTACGCTTCATATTCGGTACTGTCCTCTCTTCCCCAATCTAAACACCTGTCACTCTTCTCGTGCCTCCTGCCCCAGCACAGAGTCTGACCCTCCAGAGCAAGAGGTGGCCTCAGACTGCTCTGGGCACTGGCTGCTCCAAGTTGGTCCAAAGGCGGACAGGAGCAGCCGCGTCACCTGGGAGCTTGTTAGAAATGCAGGCTCTCTGGCCGTGCCCCAGACACACTGAATCAGAAGGCGCGTTAACCGGACCGTAGATGGTGTGGGGCTTTGATCCAGCCTTCGGGGCTACTGCCAATGAAACAGGGGTGCGGAGAGGAGAGGGACTGCTTAGAGTCACCGATCATGTTTGCTCCAGAGCTGGAATGGAAACCCAGGCTCCAGGGCTTTCCGCCTGCTGCCTTTACCCAGAAGCCTTCAGTGCAGATGGGTTGATGAAGGTGGGGATGAGCTTCCTAAGTAAGAAGGAAGGTTCTCGGTCTTCTCTCCCGAGAGCTGCCCTGGTGGGAAAGCAACGCCCCTCGCTGACATCATTTAGCTCACAGTTGGGGTACAGGTAAGAAGAAAGTCCATCCAGGATGCAGACGTGAAGTCTCTCCTCTTCCGGGGAAAGCTGTGCAAACATCACAGCGGTTGAATTGTTCTCGAGATGGCTGCTTCCTCTCAGATCTTTGTGCCTCAGTTTCCTCACCTGGAAAAGAAGCTCTTCCCCGAGTCATGCACTGAGCACCTGCCACGCATTGGGCTTGGGGCCAGGCTCGCAGTAAATATTCACATGTGCTTACAGCCTCGAGGTCATGGGCCATAAGGCACAGGAAGGCTGTCCGGAAAGGATTCCAGAAAAGCCGGGAACAATGTGGGGAAAGCACCCAGAAGACAAAGCAGAAATCACAAGCCACCACGCTCAGAACTTCTACAGACTCCACTTGCCGAAGCCAACCGTTGGACACTTACCTTCTCGCTCCTTTGGATGAAACCAAATCGCTTCTTCCATGAACACATAGCTGCGTGGAGATATAGTCGCATTGAAAGGGGCAACAGAATAGAAGTCTCTTGTGCCACCTCCATTTCCCAGAATGGGAAACTGAGAAGCAAAGAGGGGCAGAGACCTCCGTGGGGACACCCAGCATTCCTAGCAGCACCAGGACTCCCCACCTCTCTCCTGGTGAACCTTCTATTGCACATCCTTCCCCTGTTGCTATGATAAAGTCACTCTTGAACTAATATCGATGTGCCGGAGTCCAGCTCCGGCAGGTCCAGGGCTCCCTGAAGGATGGACTGTGTCAGAGAGACAGAGTGAGAGAGCCTCGGCTTCTTTCTGCTCACCAGGCAGGCCTCTTGGCACTGACTGAGAGTCAGCTTTGTTTATGGGAAAAATGTATGGGGCCAGTACAGAAGTGTCATTGGCCTTAGACAATGATTTCTGATGACAAATTCTTTGGTATGTAAAAATTTCCCAGGACATAGATTGGTAGAAGACTCGTTCATAATCTTTATCAATAGTGATTGATGTAGGTGACTTAGATGCTTATCACTTGGGGAAGGAAGGTATCTTCAGCACTCAAATACAAGGCAATGTTTCTAGCATAGCAAGGGCAAAAGTCAGTTCTTTGTAAGCAGGGGTCCACAGCCTGTTTTCTTGAGGGGAAGAAAAACAGGTTTCTCAGAATGTAATATTTTCCCCCATAAACACAAAAGAAATTCTTATAGTAAGTTCCTTCACAAGGTGCAATCTGCATATTTTAGGGCCAGAATAAGGGGACAAGTCACTCCCGATACCAATTAGCAAGGTGCCTTGGGGGGTCAGTGCTCAAAAAACAATTGAGTGGGGAGTAGACATCGGTCACCATCTGACGGTGGGAGGCCGGGCAAAACCTGCCTTAACCACACAAGGAGTTACTCAACTTAGTGAGTTCAGAAATGGCTCCCAACATCGATGAAGTGTCCCCCCCCCACCTCCGTCTGGGAAGGTAAATGACACATTGTTACTTAAAGTAGATCGTGCTTACTTAAAAGCGACAATGGTAGAAGGATGCGAGGTGACCTCCCCTTCTCGTGAGGCAGGGGCTGGAATGGATGGGACCATTCTAGATGCTAGCCACCCTAGGGGAAGTACAAGAACTTGCGAGCTGCTAGGAAGTCTTTCCAACAAAAATGTTGGAGACCTGGAAAAGCCATTTTTGGCTGCACCTTGAGAAAAGCAAACTGCAAGGTCAAAATGAATAAACGTTTAATTAAATGTCAACATCATTAAGCTGCTAAATTAATTACTCCTAAAAGTTTCATTTCACGGGAAATGATTTGCATTTTCTCACTTTGCAAGAATTTCCCAGTGTGCCCCACCGGTCCTGAGAAATAGCAATCGTTGTAAATGAGGGCCTGGTAGCCAAGTAAAAGCAAAAGCAAAATTGTGAAAAATCCTTCCAAAATAATGTAATAAAAAGGCTGTAGGTAATGTTTGTGATGTTGCCCTTTTTAAGTGTTTACCACGATGAGGGCCGGTCCCACAAAACAGAGGCGCCTAACTCCTCGCCTACAAGTTACCGTAACTGGTTCCTTAACCAGCTCAGGCTGGTGTCAGACTCCCTGCTAGAAATCCTGGGACAAGTCACTTAGCAGCTTTGAGCTTCAGCGTTTCCCCTTCTGAAATATCCAGGGGAGTAATCCCCGTTGCTGGGAGCTGGGAGGGAGGAATGAAAAAGCCTCCAGCGCCCGGCAGAGAGGAGTGGGTATTGGCTGGGCATCATCTTACTAGTGTGGCACGCAAAATTTAACAGGGTGCAGAAAAACCTCAGTGTCCAAGGTAAATAATATATTAATGCATTTTTTAAACACTTTTATTTATTTATTTTTGAGAGACAGATCAGGGACAGGGGAGGGGCAGAGAGAGAAGGACACACAGAACCGGAAGCAGGCTTCGGGCTGTGAGCTGTCAGCACAGAGTCCCTTGTGGGGCTCGAACCCACGAACTGTGAGATCATGACCTGAGCTGAAGTTGGGCGCACAACCGACTGAGCCACCCAGGAGCCCCCAATGCATTTTTTAAAAAGTAGAGTAAGTGGGGAGGAAAAAAAGGCATAGGAGCAAAATGCCGAATCTAAAAGGGGCTCGGAGCTGGCCAGCCTGGAGGCGCCATTTCCACCTC
>PISW01010227.1:0-51872 GCA_004023785.1 Mungos mungo | reverse complement strand
GGGGGGGGGGGGGGGGGGGGGGGGGGGGGGGGGGGGGGGGGGGGGGCCTCCCACCGGCCGTACCTGTCAGACGGATCTTGATGCTGGAGCCGTTCCTGCGCGTCCCGGGGTTCGACATCTCCCGCCAACGATCGGGCAGACGCGGATCCAGCGCCGCCGCCCCCCGGCCCGGCCCGGCCCGGCCCCGCCGCCGCCTCAAGGTTACGGCTCCGGGCTGGGCGCCGGGGTCCGAGCCGGGACACAAACTCCGCGGCCCAGGCGTCCGGGCGGCGGAAGGATGGTCGAGCCGGGAGATCCGCGCTCGACCCAGCGCCCCCGACCCTCGCTCGCTCCCAGCCGAGCCCAGTCCAGAGCCACCTCCGACGCCGCCGCCACCTCCTCCTCAGAGCCGGACGCCCGCCGCCCTCGCCGCTTCCGCCGCCGCCGCCGCCGCCGCCTCCCGGAGCCGCGCGCGCTCCCGCCGCCGTGCCGGCCCGGCCCTGCGCGCGCCCGCGCCGTGCGCCCCCGCGCTTGCGTGCGTGCGCGCCCCCGCGGGCACGTCGGGGCGGGGCGGGCCGCGCCGCGGGACTACGTCGCCGGCCCTGCCTCGGGCGAGCGGTGTCTGGGACCCTTGGCCCTGGTTTCCTGGGTCCTCCCGCTGGGAGACGAGCGTAGGAGATCGGCGCTTGCTTGGGAGTCGAGCGCGCCCTGGAGGCCCGCGGAAAGGGGAACCGTTGCCCTCCGTCTTTGCCACATTCTCCGAGGGAATGGGTTAGCAGTTGCGGAGGGAATTGATTTCCCAGGTCTCTGCCTCAAGCCTCGGGGACCACGATGGCTATTGAAAAGGGTATTACGTGAAACCGTGGTGTTCCTACACCAAGCACCTTGCACAAATAGTCATGCAATATATTTTTTCTGAGCAGAGAGCTTTTAGATAACGCAATTTCAACGGAGAGATTTCTCAAAGACACAAAGTCCCCTAGGTGTGTTCTGTGCAACTAGTGCGCTTTATTGACCCGTGACAAAGTCGCCAGAATCGCAGAACTGCCATATATGGACACAGTAAACAAGATGGGGGAAAGGGATAAAGTTGAGAGTAGATGTTTGTGATTATCCAATCTGCATACAATTCAGCCCAACAAAAAGGTATCTTTAGGGCCTGCCTTCTGCTAACACTTCCCCCACCAGACTTGCAGAGTAGGACTAAAAGCTAACATTTCTTCTCCTCCGGTGGGGCAGGGTTAGGCTTTCTCCAGCAAACAAACTCCTCTCTTTGTTAACCTGTAATGGAGAGGAACTACTATGTTAATAGAGAGGAAAAGCTGGACATGTTTACCAAACTTGTTTTTGACCAACTACCTAATTCTTTGAAAGCCTCTATTTGGTTTGTGTCTTAAGGAAACAAGGCTCCGAGCCATTGCAGCCAGGAGGACCTTTCCTGGGTCACAGTCTTCAGACTAGAGCCCTCTCTCTGGCACCCCTTGACATGCCCCTCTGCCTCAGGCTGAGCCCAGTAAGAGGCAAGTGTCTCCTGGGTTGGATTCAAAGCTGCCTCTTAAGCCCCAGTCAAATAAAAAGGCCTAGATCATTTTTATGGCCCCCGTGCAGCTCAAACGTTCAATAATTCTAGTGAAATATCCAAGAATACAAGCTATGTTTAAGCAACAAAGCAGTAGTCCCAGGATCTAGCAGTTTCTTAACCTAGCAGGCGATTGTCACTATGAGTTCCTGGGGTCTGAATAAATCCTTTTAGAGTCTTTAACCCCCACCCCTATTCTTCTTTCAGTCCACTCCAGTATATCTCTCCCTTCTCTTCATTCCCATATTCAAGAAGTCCCTTCTCTCTCAACCAAACTAAACCTCTCTCTCTCTCTCTCTGCTTACCTGAGTGGTGGCCTCTCTTCTGATCCCCAGCTATTTCTGACCTAATATCCTTCCATTTCTTACCCTTCCTTGTTTTTCTTACCTGCCTAGATGTCTGGGCCTTCCTTTTCCTGATCATTTCCTCAATACCTGAGTCAGGAGGTCACTTCTGGAGGTTACTGAAAGACATTTCATTTACTCATTAACAAGTAAGTGCTGTTGTCATTTAACCAGAAACACCTAATAGTGTCTTTCAACACAGCCTGCACTAAGAAGACTTCCCTAACTGGAGGCTAATGTATTATTCATCAGCAAACACCAGCCACCTACTATGTGGCTAGGGACAAGGAATACAAAATAAATAAGTCACAGCTGTAGCATTTCAGAGGCTCAGTGGACTGGATGAAACAGGAGCAGCTGACAAGGACACAGCGACAGAGCTGTGTACCAAGGACTGGAATTTGAAACACTTTCCAGTGGTGGAGGAAAAAAATATTTGGATCTAACTGCAATAGTTCTTAACCTGTTTTTGGAGTCCCAATCTGCTTCAGGGAATCTGATGGAAATAATGGATCTTTTCCCCAAATTCATGTGTGTAACTCTGCACCAAATTTTACATCCAATTTCAAGGGGCTCATGATCTCCTGAAACAAATTTGTGGATCTGGAAGGTCCCACAGCCACTAGATTAAGAACTCATAACCTAAAGGAAATGACCAAGCAGGTCACACTGGGAATACCCCATATGTGGGTGTTTGAAGGCAGGGGGTATGCATGCCAGGAAGTTTTCATTTCTATGGAATAAGTGACCTAGAGCTGTGGCCCCCACATACCCACATTCTACCCTGGCTCCACCACGTTACCAATTGGTGCAGAGCGGGTTAATTAAATTTGCCAAGCCTCACTTTGTTCATCTGTACAATGGAGATAATAATGCCTCTCATTCACAGTTATTGTGAGGCTTAAATTAGATGTAGATTGAACTCAGTCTACTAGAACAGACACTCATTAAATGGTAGTTCTGATTCGAGCAGGTAAAAACGCATGTGCTGATCTTTCCCCCAAACCTACTAGAGCTCTTACCCTAGGGAAATTGGGGATATTGTGCAGAGGATCCCTGGTGGCTATACCAAATATCTCTTGAGAGTACACTATTATGCCTGAGCGGTGCCTCCATGGCCAGTGGCTAGATCAGACTGGCCTTTAAGGTCTTTTCTTTTTTCTTTTTTAAACATTTCTTTATTTCTAAAAGACAGAGCACAAATGGGAGAGGGGCAGAGAGAGAGGGAGACACAGAATCCAAAGCAGGCTCCAGGCTCTGAGTTGTGAGCACAGAGCCTGATGTGGGGCTCAAACCCATGAACCTTGAGATCATGACCTGAGTTGAAGTCAGATACTTAACCAATTGAGCCACTGAGGAGCCCCTAAGATCTTTTCAATATCGAGGATCTAGGCCTCTTTTGCTTTTCACCCAAACATTAAGTTTTTAAAACAATCAGATATATAAAATTTATGATTAATTTATTCTTTTATGTCCAGAAGTCTTTAGGATCTTCCTCTAAATTACACCCTACACTTAATATTACCCATATGCAGGGTAATATCATTGCCAGGATTTATTATGATTGGTAGGATCTTTTTTAAATAAAACTGTTTATTAAAACAATGTGTGAGATCACCATAGATTCACATGCAGTTGTAAGAAATAATAGAGATCTTGTGTACTATGCCCAGTTTCCCCAATTGTAATGCTTTACAAAACTGTAGTATAATATCACAACCAAGATACTGACATTGATACAATCCAATGATATTCAATTTTTCCCAGGTTTACTTGGACTGGTGTGTATGTGTGTGTGTGTGTGTATTAAGTTTTATACGTCTTTAATACCTGTTTAGGTTCAAGTATCCATCACCACAGTCAAAATACTGAACAGTTCCAACACCCTCCCAGCCTCATGTTGTCCTTTTATACCCACACCTTTTGTCCCACCCCCAACATCTGGCAACAACTATCCTCCATTTCTAAACTGTTGTCAATTCAAAAAATTTACATAAATGGAATAATATATAATGTAGACTTTTCAAATGGCTTTTTTCTCACTCAGCATAATATTGGGAGACTCATCGAAGTTGTTACACATTTTAGTAGTTTGTTCCTTTTTATTACTGAGTAGTATTCCGTGGTTTGGATGTATTACCTTTTGTTTAACCATTCACCCATTGGAGGACAAGGGGGCTAGCTCTAGTTTTGGGTTGTTACAAATAAACTACTATGTGCAGGCGTTTATGTGAACATAAGTTTTCATTTCTCTGGAATACATGCCCTAGAGCACAAATGCTGTGTCATATGGAAATTACAAGTTTAGTGTTTTAAGAAACTGCCAAAAATTTTTCAAGTGGCTGCAGTATTTTACTTTTCGACAAGCAATGCTTCTCAGCATCCTTGCCAGCATTTGGTATTATCACTATTATTCCTTTTAACCATCCTAGTAGGGTGTAGTTGTGTTTTATGGCTGTGGAATGATTTCAGATTTAGATTATTTCTTCAAATATATGCAGCCAAGTAATTAGGGACAATTCTAGGAAAAATTAATTCTAAAGTCTTTCTTTAAAAATCCTAGTTGAGGGGCGCCTGGGTGGCTTAGTCAGTTAAGCAGCTGACTTCAGCTCAGGTCATGATCTCACAGTTTGTGGGTTCGAGCCCAGCAGCAGGTTCTGTGCTGACAGCGCAGAGCCTGGAGCCTGCTTCTGATTCTGTGTCTCCCTCTCTCTCTCTGACCCTCCCCCACTCATTCTCTGTGTCTCTCTCTCAAAAAGTAAATAAACGTTAAAAAAAAATTTTTTTAAGTCCTCGTTGAACCCCACAGTCTATGTTCAGAAACAGCTGAGGTCATTCATAGTAAAAATGAGAAAATGATGGAACTGCTATTATACATTTTTAAATGTAGTTTATAGGGCACCTGGGTGGCTCAGTCAGTTAAGCATCTGACTTTGGCTCAGGTCATGACCCTACAGTTTGTGAGTTCAACCCTGCATCAGGCTCTGTACTGACAGCTAGGAGCCTAGAGCCTGCTTCGGATTTCAGATTTCGTGTCTCCCCCTCTCTCTGCCCCTCCCCACTTATGCTCACTCTCTCTCTCCCTCTCTCAAAAATAAATAAAACATTTAAAAATTTTTTCCTTAATGTAGTTTTGTCAGTGGAGTGGCTCCCACTTAAATGAGCAGGGTTTTAAATAATTGACTGTCCTAATAAAAGTAATTAAGACACTACTAAGAATAAGCTCATTCTGGGGCACCCAGTGGCTCAGTCAGTTAAGCGTCAGACTGGCTCAAATCATGATCTCATGGTTTGTGAGTTAGAGCACCGTGTCCAGGATCTGGACTGACAGCTTGGAGCCTGGAGCCTGCTTTGGATTCTGTGTCTCCCTCTCTTTCTGCCTCTCCTCTGCTTACACTCTATGTCTCAAAAATAAATAAGCATTAAAAAAAAAAAGCATTAAAAATTTAAAAAGGTTTTTTTTTTAATTCAGACATAACATTTTTCTCATAAATAAACAAAGGGGAGGGGCACCTGGGTGACTCAGTTGGTTGAGCGCCCAACTTCGGCTCAGGTCATGATCTCACAGTTCATAAGTTTGAGCCCTATGCCAGGCTCTGTGCTGACAGCTCAGAGCCTGGAGCCTGCTTCAGAGTCTGTTTCCCTCACTCTCTGCCCCTCCCCCACTCACACTCTCTCTCACACTCTCTGAAAAATAAATAAACATTGAAAAAATAATAGTAAATAAGTAAGCAAAGGGGATGTCCAGGCTTCAGGTCTACTACTCCTTCAAAATCTCATAGGGGCACCTAGGTGGCTCAGTCAGTTACACAGCTGACTTTGGCTCAGGTCATGATCTCATGGCTCCTAGGTTAGAGCCCAGGTCATGCCCTTGTTATGCCCAGATTTTAATATCGCCTCCAAAAACCAGAGATTACCTGGGAGACCGAATCACGCATGCAAAAGCAAAGGGCTTTATTACAAATTTAGGCCCGGCCAGCCTAAACTCGGGCTCACAGACTTCAACAATGCACTGGATCCACGTGGAGTGAGCCCCGAACAAAGGCAGGGTAGGGCTTTTATAAGTTTGGGAAGGGGGAGTTACAGGAAATTGTGACATAGGTATTGACAGCAGGTCTAACCATTCACATTGCCTAGAGTATTTGTTACTTTTGGCGGGACCCAATCACAACATTTAGAGTATTGACCAGAGTGGGCCCAGGACCCTCACGTAGGGCGTGACTAGTCTTAGCTTCCATCTTTAGGCCTGCCCTTAGAATGTTACAAGGGTGGTCCCTTTTGCCTTGGGCAATGTGTGCCCTTCTATTGTTTCATGGAGTCAGTTTCAGACCTGCATCCTTACACTCTGCCTGACAGCTCAGAGCCTGGAGTGTGCTTCGGATTCTGTGTGTGTCTCTCTCTCTGCCTCTGCCCTGCTCATGCTCTCTTTCTCTAAAAAATAAAATAAACATTAAAAAAATTTTTTTGTCTAGAAAAAGGAGATAAATATTCCCTAAGTTTTTTGTATCTCATCTGTAATATATTAACCAACGATAACCAGGGAAATCAACAACACAAAGGAATTCTCAAGAAAGACCCTGAATCATTGTTTATTGGCTAAAAATTGTTGCTAGTTTTTGGACAGAATCAGAGGAAGTTCCACTATATTCTGGGCTATGGGTCCTCAAAAGTATGGTCCCCAGGACAGCAACATCACCAGGGAACTGTTAGAAATGCAAATTCTCAGGCACCACCCCAGACTCACTATATCAGAAACTCAAGGAGGTAGACCCAGCAATTCACGGTTGAACCAAAGAGGCTTGGGTTTGAAAACCACTGTGAAAGGCAAGCAATTACCTTCCTATTGTCCTAACTCAAGGAAGAGAGCAGTGATGTGCAAAATCCAAAACAAAGGTATTTGGGCCAGAATGTTAAAAAAAAAAAAAAACTAAAGGTTGTTTAAATTACTATAGGTAACTCGGGCCAAAATGGGATATATTAGAAGAGCTTCAGTGGGTCATAGAATCCTTGCTAGGTTTTATGATAGAAAATAGGCAGTGATCAACCCATCGGAACAGCCCAGGAGCAGGCTGTTTTCTCAATCAGAAACAGTATGGCCAAGACACCACCCCTGGAATTAATGCTCCCCTAGGATTTAATGCCATCTGTCCTTATGTCTCAAGGTTGTAAGCACCAGAAGGTGTTCCCAGTTGGCTGAGTCTAGACCAGGCCCCAAGCCCTGGCTGCCTGGGGACAGCGAGAAGGGCTTTTTCACTTTTGTAGTGGGAAACTAAGCCACTGCCTCATGACCAAACTACGCACAGTAGGGCTTTCTCCCTGATAGGAAGGGAACTGAACAACCCCCACGTGGTTGATGTCTGCCTCACGAACATGATGGGGGAGGGAGGGCAGCAGACTAATGTTTGATAAGATTGGATTAAACCGAGACCAATAATTTAGAGTTCATTTTTTGATTCCCCAAACACATACTGACTCTAAGGTGAAGATGGAAGAAACCTAACTGTAAGAGTCACCTTGGGAGTCACCTTGGCATGGCGACCGAGCGGCCATTTTGCTGTGGGTTGGAAAAACCATGCACCAACGACCCCACCCCCTCACCTGCAGACCTGGAATGTTCCGCGCCAGTTTGAAAACAGCCAATCATGGAGCCCCAGCTTCCCACCACCCTGACCAAGGAGGCAACCTATCCCATCCCGCCACGTCCCTAAAGTGTCCTTATTTGGTGGTCTGCCCACCCAGGACCGGACCGGAAGTCTCTCACCCATAAAATACCTCGCCCCTCCTGTACCAGGCACCACTTTCCCCGTACTCTCCACTCCCTGGGCCATGGGACCTCGCCTGGTAATTGCAGATCCCAACAAAGGCTTTCTTGGCTCCATAACGTAGTCCCTTTCCTCCCATCTCTGCCTCCATCTATTAAATCTTACACTAACGAGTGGAAAGGTGGAAGGAATTCTGTGATTTTAAACAAAGTGGAAAATTCACGAGTCTCACACTCTTGCACTAATTATTAAAAAAAAAAAAAAAGGCTAGTAGTAAGTGCCCATCTGTGACAATTATTAACCATGGTCTGTGCTGGCAAAGACGTGCCCCAATTCCCAGTCCTCCAGAGGCGCTGAACCGGTAACCAAATCACTGCTCTCTCTCTGCATTCTGCCCGGTGTTTGAATCAAGCTCATCTTTCTGCCGAGATCCGGCAAGGCTCTAATCTTACCCTGATTGTGCAAAAATAGAAACGAGTACAGATGAATGTGACAAAGATTCCCCTAGTACCAAGAAAGGGGCGGGAGCTGTGTACCTCATTATTTAAAGGCATTCATATAAACAAATTAAGTTAATTTGGGGTTCTGGTTTGTGTGAGGGAGGGATGCTTATGTAATTATTAGCTTCTATTCCTGCTTAGTGAACGTGATAAAGATTTTCAAGGATAGCTAATTCCAATTCAAGTTCATGCTTCCTTCGGGGCCTGTCCATAGAAGTGTCCATGTGCTGAAAGCAGATTCTTTGTCCATGTATCCATCTCTCTAGACTGCACCAATCCTGTCTGCCCAGGATCTGTCTGGGGGGAAGGTGGGACGTAAGCCACAGAATAGCTCGACAATGCCCATTTTTGTCTTTCCAGGAAACATTTTAGAAAACACGGTCTTTTCATTTATATGCACAGACTTATAGAAGTTCACTTTTCCTCTTTATTATACTGTAGAATATAAGCAAACATTTATTAGGAAACTTCAGTGTGCCAGGCAATGTGCCAACGTGCAAGGATTTTTTTTTTTTTTTTTTTTTTTTTGCTATTAGAAGCATTTTCATTGTGAAATACAACACACACATGGAAAAGTGAAACTCCTAGATAGTCACCGGCTGGTAAAGAAACAACATCTCCAGACCTCAGAGATTTATCTTCCCAATCACAATCTTTCCCAGCCTCCTCTCCAGGTAGCCACGCTCCTCTTATCATAATTTCTTTGCTTTTACTCATAGTTTAAGTATGAATCCCTAAGCATAGTTCTTGTTTGCCTGTTTTTGAACCTTCTGTAAGGGGAACCATACAGTAGGTACTATTTGGCATCTGATTTCTCTTACTCAACATTATGTTATTGAGATTCATCCATATTATTGTGTTGTTGCTATAGTTCATTTATTTTTATTGTTTGTATGGTATTTATTCTATTGTATGAATATACTTCAATTTATCCACTCATGGGCATTTGAATGTTCCACTTTGGGGCTAATATAAACATTATGCTAAACTGTATTTTGACTAATATGGACATTATATTAAATAGCATTCCTGACTACTAATAGGGTGTTACTTTGGCTATCTGGAATCCATTTAGCAAAGTGTATATGCAATGTTTTGGGTTTCTTTGTTCATTTTTCTATGGGATTTTCTGTCTTATGGATTTATAGGCATTCATTGTGTGGTTTGGATATCAGCTATCAGGGTTTTTTCCCCAATTTTATTGTGGCAAAATATACATGATATAAAACTTGCCACCTTTACCACCTTTAATTGTAAAGTCAGTGGAACTAAATACATTCATAATGTTGTGTTCCACCATCATCATCCATCTCCAGAACTCATTTCATCTTGTAAAACAAATTCTGCATCCATTCAACAACTCCCCATTCTCCCCTTGGCCCAGCCCCTGATAATCACCATTCTACTTTCTGTCTTCAGGGAACTGGACAATTCTCGAGGCCTTGTATAAGTGGAATCATGTAATATTTGTCTTTTTTGACCTGTTTCCCTTAACATAATATCCTTAAGATTAATCCACATTGTAGCATGTCAGAATTTTCTCCCTTTTCAAGGCTGAATAATATTCCATGGCATGGGGAGACCACACTTTGCTTGTCCATTCATCTGTCAATGGACATCTGAGTTGATTCCTATTTTAGCTATCATGAATAATGCTGCTTTGAACACAGGTGTACAAATCTCTCTTCAAAATCCTGCTTTAAATTATTTTGGGTAGATATCCAAAATAGAATTTCTGGATCATATAGTAATTCTGATTTTATTTTCTGAGAAATCACCATACTGTTTTCCATAATGGCTACACCATTTGACACTCCCCCCAACAGTGCAGGAGGGTTCCAATTTCTCCGCATCCTTACCATCTCTTGTTATTTTCTGGTTTTTGATAGTGGCCATCCTTGTGGCTGTGAAGTGGTATCTCATTGTGGTTTTGATTTGCATTTTCCTGATGGCTAATCACATTTATCATCTTTTCATGTGTTTGTTGGCCATTTGTAGGTCTTCTTTGGGAAAATGTATATTCAAGTTCTTTATCCATTATTCAATCAGGCTGTTTGGCAAAGAGTTTTAAAAGGTCAGTAAGGTATTTTCCCTGCATTTTGTAGCTCACTTCTGGTAGCGGAGACTATCACATAGGCAAATAATGTATAAATAAGGCAGAAGAGCCACACGGAAGGCTTCCCTTTGATTTGGTCACCAACATGCTGTTGGTGTCAGTAGAAAAGGGGAAGGGCTCAGCCACTTCACCTGAATGGATGTGGAAGGAGACTTGCTTGCTGAGCATTTTTTCCACGTATCTTAAGCAGCAAGTTTCTAAAGAGTTTCAAAAATTCACAGTGATAAATTCAGAAGCATCACCTATTTAAATTTTATACTCAGGATGTATGGTTGGCAACTTTATTTCTCATAAGACAGCCCTCAACCTTTGCTTTTTGAAAGACTCAAGCAGCTCTCTCAACAAGCCACATCTATTTCTGCTGTGAGTTTTCATCTTAGGTTGTCACTTAGAGGTATAATCAATTTAGACATTGCTGTTTGCTCAGCGAGCAAAGTCTGTGATGTCTTAACTAAGCACAGGACAGGGCTGCCATGCCTCTCTCTAATAAGCGAAAGTCTTTGGAATCAAATGGAAATACAGTTTTATTCTAAGAAAAGCTATAGCAGCAAAGGAGAAAAACTGTACTTACTATGGTTGCATTTGTGAATTATGGTTGGATTCTCATCTCACTGATGAAGATTAAGAGGCTTGAATATTATTATCCCAAATAAACTATATTGTATCTGAATGGAATATTTTTATAATAATGGGCTGAACTTAGGAGAATGCTTCCCATGGAAAAATGGAAGAGCTAAGTATCATTAGAGATGTTTCATGGAACTATCAGTTAATGCCTCCTTCTCCTAAAGGAGTTTCCATGGTCTTGAATTCAATCCTTTGCAGAGTAATTCCTATGTAAGCAGGAGGGAAGAGAGGGTTTGGGGGATTGGCACCAACAACCAATAACTTAGGAAAGCTATGAATGTTCCAGTGCCTGAAATACAGCAGTGAGGTAGCACTAGGCTGTTTTGTCAAAGAGTAATTTCTCTTCTTATTGAGAGGAATTGGCCTTCAAGTTCAAAAGATAGAGTTGCCAACTTGACCTTACATCACTCAGATTAGAACATCCCTGGGGTTTTGATGGTACCTGTAGTTAGAAAGCCAGATTTATGACTGTGGGCAAAGAAAAAGAAAGCCCATGTCTACAACATACCAGCTTATTAGGGTAGGAATACTCCTTGGAAATCCTTCTAGAGAAATACATAAAAACCACTTTCAAGCCTTCTGCATCTGCACCTGGATCTTTACCTTCCCACCAGAGATGGTGGAGGGTCCATAAATAAATAAATAAATAAATAAATAAATAAATAAGTAAGTAAAATCACTTTCAAACCTCCTTTGGATTCTGATATCTTGATTACCCAAATATTACTTTCCCTACCTTTCCTTAAGAGTAGAGACATGCCACAATTTAACAATTAAAGAGTTTCCTTTCCTGAAAATGCACAGAGAACTAAGAGCCCAAGACATATAAGAACCAGGATAAACCCAGGGCAATTAATTCCCTAGCAATCCCCACATTAGGGATACATCTGGGAGTGAATTTGGCATCAGCAGAGTGGGCTTAAATACTCCCGTATTGGCTGGTTATGTGATCATGGGTGATTCTCTCTCTGAGCTTCAATTTCTTCATCTACAAAATAGATGTAATGCCAACATCACGCTGTTTTTATAAGCATTACTGGTATGGAAGATGTTATCTGTGAAAACCCTTGGTAAGAGTATCATTTAAATAGTTGTTCTTAATCTAGGGCTATTTGTATCCAAGCCTGCAGGCTTCCAGAGAAGGACTTTGATTTCCTTCATAAATGTACTCACCTGAATGGGCAGGTAATAACCACAACTTTATAAATAATAAAAGTTCCCATAGGTTTTTATAATTGTTAAATGTTACGGTTCTCCTACTCCTCCCTGAACCCCCCACTACCACCACTTTAAAAGTTTTCTAAACAATCACATTTCTCAAAGACAAGCAAATCAGAGATATGAAATCTTTTCCCATTTATAATTCACCCAAACCAAGTGAACGGGTGTTTACTTTGGAGAAGAGAAACTCACACACCGAAACGCCTTTTTATTACTGGTAACTCCCAAGTCATTTCTCAGACTTTCATTGTATGGAATTATGCTCCAGGAATTTAGGACCTAAATTTGTATTCATGCAACACACCTTGAAAATACACAATTCTAATGTCTTTGAGGTCTTCTATTTTTAATTATTATTAAAACACTAGCAATGACAGAATTGGGACTCCCCCTCTCTTCTAGCCAAAGGTTGGCAGTTTGATAATTCCCCGAATATTTTTTCTATACATATACTACCAGATGTGTAATATTCTTACAAATATTATTTCTTATTTATTTACTTGGGGGCCGGGAAGAGAGAGGGGCAGAGAGAGAGAATCCCAAGCAGGCTCTGCAATGTCAGCACAGACCTCCACGTAGGGCTTCAACTCATGAACCATGAGATCAGGACCCAAGCAGAAATCAAGAGTCAGACACTTAACCAACTGAGCCATCCAGGTGCCCCTACACTGATATTTCTTGACTTACCAAATTAAGACATTATCAGGCTCCCCATTGTGGAAGATAAGGAGTTCCCTTCTCCTGCCTCCATTTTTGTACACAGTTTGTATTTTTACTTCTATTCGTACTTAAAAAATTTTTTGAGCTCGTGTTTGCTCTTTCATCAGCCCATATGTTACTCATGATCCCCACCACATCAGGTAAGGATATTAGTACCACCACCTTCTGTTCCATTTGTCCCACCTTCATATTTGTCAGCTGAACCCTGACAAGGTCAAGGATGACAGCATTCACATTCTCTTCTGCAGGCAGAGTTGACTTTCCGGTTTTGTCTGTTGGTTCCATGAGTTGACTACTCAGAATCAAGATTAAAATCACACCACATTTTTGTTTGCTTCCTGTTTGGCCTTGAGTTTTCTTATGTAATTTTTTTTTTACCTGATATTTCTCCAGTGTTTATTTTGAGAGAGGGACAGAGTATGAGCGGGGGAGAAAAAGAGAGAGAGGGAGACACAGAATCTGAAGCAGGCTCCAGGCTCTGAGCTGTCAGCACAGAGCCCAGTGGGGCTTGAACTCATGACCTGTGAGATCATGACCTGAGTCGAAGTTGGATGCTTAACCAACTGAACCACCCAGGTGCCTTTTACCTGTTATTTCTAATTGTCTTTTTTTCTTCTTATTGATGGAAGACACATGTTTTCTTCGTCATCATGAACAGATCTGGCTTCTTAATCATTCTATAACTTAGATCTATTTCATTTCTCTTGTTGAAAACATTCTACCTGGAGCTTTCTTTTCTAATATGGAACAGCTTTCCAGCTTCACTATACAACTATTATCCTGGGATTGCATTTCAATGGGCTTCTACATTGGTTCCATTATTTCTTGTATCTTAAGTTTTTCTTTTTGGTAATGGTGGGGGGCGGTAAGATGGTTTTCACCCTTTTTTGATGGTGTACATTCTCAAGTAGCTTACTTAGCAAGTACTTGAAAGGTAATCCTCCCGAGTTGATATCTGAAAATATCATTATGCCTTATATGACTATAGAATTCTAGGTTGTAATTGTCCCTCAGAACTTTCAAGGCTTTGTTGTATTATTTTCTAGCCTTCGGTGTCCCCAGAGACAAATCTGATTTAGTCTGATTCTCATTCTTTTGTACATAACATTTCTCTCGGAAAATTGTTTGGATCTTCTATTTATTCTTGGTAGTCTGAAATTTCACAACATTGAATATAGATATTTACCTTTTTCTCATTCACTTTAGCATTCAGTGAGTCCTTCAATCTTGAGATTCCTTCAATTTTGATACACTTTCTTTTATGACTTAATGTCTTTCCCCACATTTTCCCTATCACTTATTTTTCATTTTTTGGAACTCCAGTTACTCTAATGGCAGGCCTTTTGAATTGATCCTCTCTCATTCTTCTCCCAACTTGTTCAACTATTGTTCCTTTCTGGTCTATGGTCTGAAATCTTTCCTAGTCTTTTTCTTCAAACCCTTCCCTTGAATTTTGTCCTGATAATTAATCTCTGAGATTGTTCCTGCTTCATAGCTTCTTGTTTAATGGCTTCAGTCCCTGTTTTCTCAAATCTGTTGAGAATATAGAAAGTAATTGCCCTAGCTTCTCTGAGTTGTATCTGTTTCTCCTGTGGACAGTTGTTTCATTCACCTTGGTGTTTCCCTTTTATTTTGCTTGTTTGCTTCTTGTGCCTGATCATGCATATTGAACGGGAGCATGTGTTAATTTTTCTGGACAAATAGTTTGGATTTTTTGTATATACACATCTATGTGTTCCCATTAGGATTGTCCCATGAATAGATTGGCTGACCAGGTGTCCTATGGAAGTGATAAAAGATTTAACTGTAAGTAAGGAGAAATGCATTCTGATTCTTGACCTTTCGTACATGACTTGTTTTTACCCTCCAGAAATTTGTAGGATCTTTTACTAGAATTTTGAAATTTAACAGCGATGTGCTTTGGCACAGGTTAATTTTAATCTATTTTTCTGGGCTACTCTTTGGAATCTTTAGTTCCATTTGGAAGGAAATGCTTACTTCTGCTTTGGAAATTACTCTTGAATTATTTGATAATTTGCTATCCTTTATTTTTTTCACTCTCTACTTCTGGAATGCCTCTATTCAGATTTTGGATCACCTAGACTTCAAGATTCACATAACCTCATCTTTTCTAGATTTTTATCTTTGTCATCATGCTCTACTCCTTGGGAGATTTCCTCATCTTCCAACACTACTATTTTGTTCATTTCTACTATTATTTTTCATTTCTAAGAGTCCTTTTTGATCTTGGCGTTTTTTATTTTAATGTTTATTTTTGAGAGAGTGAGCAGGGAGAGGAGAGCAGAGAATCCCAAGCAGACTTCATGCTGTCAGCACAAGCCCAACACAGGGCTCGATCTCACCAACTGAGAGATCATGACCTGAGCTAAAATCAAGAGTCAAACATTTAACTGACAGAGCCACCCAGGCACCCCTGATCTTGGCCCTTTAAGAACAGCATCTTATTTTTGCTTCATGGAAGCACTATCTTATCTCTCAATTATGCTAGTATTGTGTTTTTAATTTTCTTTCCCTTGCATGGCTTTTCTTTCAAATTCCCATGCCATCACTATTCTTCTCTTTATTATGTCAGTGAGCTTTCTCACATATCTGTGGTTCTTGATCTATTTAAGGTACTAAAAAGCTGATCAGAAGTGCTGAGACCTTAGGGTAATCTAGCTGGGTTGTTTCTCTGTGGAACTCACAGTGTCAGTGTCTTTAAGTCTTTCCTCTGGGGATGCTCATATTTCTCAGAGAAAGATCTTCTAGGCTCCTACCTGGAAAATATACACTTGTCTGGTAGCATTCCATTTACCCAGTGGGGTGTGAGGATAAGTGGGGGCTCACTATTCCCTATGTAATTTACTTAATCCCCCTGTATTCAGCATGAATCTGTTTTTAACCTTGCCCAATATACTCTAGTACACTTTTTTTTTTTTACCTAATTGAGAAAACAAACTTCCTATTTACTCCCAAGGAGTGGAAGGGTCAGATGATCAGCTTTGTGAAGAGGATATAATGGCTTTTAGAACTTTTTTTTTTTAATTTTAGAGAACAGAAGCATGCACAAATGGAGAAGAAAGATGGGGGGAGGTGGAGAGAGTCTTAAACAGGCTCCACACTCAGCACAGAGCCCAACCCCAAAGCTTAGGATTATGACCTAAGCCAATATCAAGAGTCACTCAACCAACTGAGCCACCCAGGCACCCCTATAATAGCTTAAAAAAACTTTTAGTTATTGGGAAATTCCTATACTCACAGAAAAAAAAACAGAATGGCATAATAATCACCACCCACCATGACCCATCACCAGCCCCACGTGCCATTACCATATTGCCGGTTGTACCCCATATATTTCTCTTCCACTTCCTCCATCTTATATTACTTTGAAACAAATTTTGGTCATTCTGTCTATAATCATTCAGTACATATCTTTGAAATTTAAGGACTTTTTAATATAATCTTAACATGATTATTAAACCTAAAAAAAGTAACACTCCTTTAATATCAAACCTCCATTCACTGTTCAAGTGTCCAATTGTCTCATAAATGTCACGTGTTTTATTCTTACATTCATTTGTTGCAATCAGAATAGAACTAATATCCACAAATTCTGGCTGTCAATAGTCTTTGAGAGAGAGAGAGAGAGAGAGAGAGAGAGAGAGAGAGCAAGTGATGGAGGGGCAGAGAGAGAACACCAAGCAGTCTCCACACTGTCAGGACAGAGCCCGACATGGGGCTGAAACGCACAAACTGGAAGATCATGACCTGAGCCAAAACCAAGAGTCAGACGCTCAACTGTGTGCACCACCCGGGCACCCCATAGTTAATAGTCTTTTATGTCTGTAGAAGTCTCTCATGTGCAATTTTTTCATTGGAATTTTTTTTAGTGAGGAAAGAGTCATCTTACAGAGTTTCTCACAGACTGAATTTTGCTGATCGCATCTCTGAAGTATAGTTTAACATTTTTCTGTCTTCTGTATTTCCTATATTGGTAGTTGGATCTAGATATTTGATTGCTTCCCTCTACTGTTCTATCTTCAAGTTCACTAATTCTTTCCTGTCTGTTCTATTCTGCTATTGAGCCCATCTAGTAAACTTTTCATTTCCATTGTGTTTTTTACATTCTAAAATTTCAGTTTGGTTCTTCATCTCTTCTATTTCTTTGCTGAGACTTCACTGACCCTAGGCTATCATCTGAATGATGTCTTTTAAAAAGTGAACACATGGTAGAGTGGCACAATGAGGTAATCAGTCTCCAATGTGGCTCCCAATGATCCCTGTCTCTTAGTTGTCATACCCTTGTGAAACCTCTCCCATATTCTACCAGTCAGTCTGTGTAACCAATAGCATATGGCAGAAATGATAGTGTATCACTTCCAAGTTAGGTTATAAAGGACTGTGGCTTCAGTTTTGAGCACTCTTTCTTTTCCACACACACTTTCTCTCAGATCACTTGCTCTGGGAGAAGCAAGCTGTCCTATGGGCAGGAGATTCAGGTAGTCTATAGAGAGGGCCATGTAATAGAGAACTGAAGTCTCCAGCCAACAGCCATGGAAAACAACTGAAACCTCCTACCTATAACATAAATGCATTTTGAAGCATGTCTCCCCCAGTTGAGCCTTCAGATGAAAATCCAGTTCTAACAGAAGCCTGAATGCAATCTCATGAGACTTAGAGCCAGAACCACCAGCTAAGCTGTCTCCAGATCCTTGCCCACAAAATAATGTGTGCAGTAGTAAAGTTTTTTTTTTTAAGCTGTTAAGTTTTGGGGGAATTTGTTATATAGCAGTTAACTAATACATCAGGGTTTGTACATGATTCCCTGATCTACCACTAATTAAAAGATGCAGGGCAAATTGAATAGCCTTGTGAGCTCCAGTTTATTTCATTGGAGACTGATGACCATTTTTGTCTCACTCACTTTTCAATGTTGGTATGAATTGCACATAATATAAACTATATGAAAATATTATATAACTATTGATTTATCAAACCCAATCTCTCTATTTTGCAGATGAAAACTGGAAGCCCAGAGGAATGAAAAGAATTGATGGATGAAGCATTAAGAAACAGAGGAATTGCAGAATTTATACTGGCTTCAATTATTTAGAAAAAGAGCAGAGGTCACCTGGCTTGCTTAGTTGGAAGAACAGATGACTCTTGACCTTGAGGTTGTGGGTTTGAGTCCCATGTGGGGCATAGAGATTACTTAAATAAAGACTTAAAAAAAAAAAAAAGAAAAAGCCAGGACTAGAACCCATAGCTCACAACTCCAGGCCCAGTTATTTTTGCTACTATAAATAAAATATCACATGCTGTTATCATTAAACATGGTCACTCCATGTTTCAGGAAAATAGCAGGTAAATTATAGATTATAGATGGTAGACTAAGAGAATTGCATTTCCTCCATACATGACAAACTTGGCATAAATGCAAGTGAGTTGTTCCAATTTAGCTTTTATATCATAAAGCTGACGCAGTCAGTTACTCCTTCTGTTGCCCTGCCAGTCATCCCAAAACACAGAGTTCAAGCACATGGGCACCCAGCCAGAAGGTGACTAACACCATCTCTTTGCACCAAACCATGTACAATAGGCAGATAGCTCCTTAAAACCTCACTAGACATGTTAGTATCAGTATCTTTAAACTACAAATCCTCCTTTGTTATACAATTTTAGTAAAAAATAGTTGACTGGGAGGGGAGAAAAGAGGCGAGTAGTATTTTGAGCCAACGAGATCAGACCATTTGGGCAACCAGGACTTACTTCAACAGGGTTTCAAACTTTCTTCATTAAAGAGTTTATAAAAAATATTTTTGTAAACTACCTCACCTTCTGTCTTTCCCTCAACCTCAGTCTTCTGAGAGGGGGGAAAAGGTAGCATTTAAAAATGTTGAAGAATAAGCTGATCCAATCAGATTTTAAAAATAGGTATATGTGGACTCAAAATGGCAGGGAAAACACAAACATAAAAACAGTTGTGTTGATGGGGCACCTGGCTGGCTCTGTTGGTAAAACATAGGACCCTTGATCTCAGGGTCTTGAGTTCAAACTATACATTGAGTATTGAGATTACTTAAAAATAATTAATCCAAAAGAGCTGTGTTGGAATGGTAGGATCATTTTTCCATTCATAGTTTTGTTTTTAATTAAAACATATATTTTATATGTAACATAGAACTAGTATATGGGGTACCTGGGTGGCTCAGTCAGTTAAGTGTCCAACTTCAGCTCAGGTCATGATCTCACGGTTCGTGGGTTTGAGTCCCACGTCAGGTTCTGTGCTGACAACTAGCTCAGAGGCTGGAACCTGTCTTCAGATTCTGTGTCTCCCTCTCTTTCTGACCCTCCCCTGCTCATGCTCTCTCTCATAAATAAAAACATTAAAAATTAAAATAACTATTATATACACTATATAGTCATTTTATGTACAATTTAGGTTATATTTTTATACTGTATTTTTAACTTAAAGCTCAAATTTTATACAAGGTCTTGATATAATGAGATTTAATAGATTTTTTGGATTTAAATAATAACTACTTATGGTTTAGTTTTTCACTATGTATATCAGTAAAGATTCCTTAGTTGCAAGCAACCCAAACTAACTCTGGCTACTTAAAAAGAGAATCTATTCTAAGAGTATGGGAAAGCAGAGAAGACTACAAAGAAGCCTTGGAGAAGCAGAAGCAGGTACCCACAGAGAATGTCCACTCCACTGAGAAAAGGCCCTGCCACTGGAGTGAGTGAACGCTCTCCAGCTATTTGTTTCTTCTGCGCTCAGTCCTTAGGTCTAAGATTCAAGGTCCTTGGCCAGAGATGTGCCAAGCTAGGATAGCCTGAGCTAATGAATGAAAGAGGGAGTTAAAAGGAGTCTCCTGGGTCCCCTCCATTTCCCTGTAGGAGAGCAAAACACCAAAGATCCCATCCCACCAACATAGCCCTCAGCAGTGGGCATAGTCACTCCAAAAGTTGATGAGGATGTTCATTGGAAGATCTAATGTCCACTAAACCATAACTTTGTTCTCATCACTAAATGAGACATTTGTGAGAAAATGAATGTTCTTCATGAATACTTTAAGGTTTGTCTTTTAAGCTTTTTAATTTATTGAGGCTGGGGCAGAGTATGGGAGATGGGCATAGAGGGAGGGAGAAAAGAGAATCCTAAGCAGGCTCCATGCTGTCAGCACAGAGCCTGACACAGGGCTCGATTCAGAAACTGTGGAATCATGACCTGAGCCAAAATCAAGAGTCAAACTCTTAACCAACTGAGCCACCCAGTCACCCCTTTTTAATATTTATTTGAGAGAAAGAGAAAGAACATGTGAGTGAGGGAGGTACAGAGAGAGAATCCCCACCAGGCTCTGCACTATCTGTGCAGAGCCCAAAGTGGGGCTTGATCCCATGTCACGACCCGAGCCAAAATCAAGAGTCAGATGCTTAACTAACTGAATCGCACAGGTGCCCCCCAGCAGTATTTTAGATGGACATCTGCACATCTTTCCTCCTCACTTATTGAGGACCAGTGAAGACATGCTTTGTGCATGACATTATGGTGTGATGCTTCAGATCACAATAGAATTTGATCCAATCTCTACACATAAATAATATAAATCAAGTCCAATCCTCAAAGCATATCCCACATCCATACTTATCCCATCCATATCCCATATACATACATACGACACTACCTAGTATTATAGTCTTAGGTCCTTCCCAGCCCAGTCTCACTCTTTTGACCACCACTCACACAGCTTTCCCTGAAGAATGTTCTGTATTAACAGGCATTCCATGAAAAGGGAAGGGGAAAGAAAAATTACTGGTTTAATCAAGTCTACAAGCCAAAGTTTGTCTTAAATAGCCATAGACCATTCTACTGTTTTCAGTGTCTTCCTTTAAGATCCTTAAAGGTAACCACTAAATCACATGCTCTTAGGAGACAAATTCCACATGGCTTTAAGATGCAAGTGGTTTAACGGCATTTTTTTGATAAATGGAGGTGAATGTGTTGAAAATTTTATTAACATTCAGTTTAAAAAGCTTTACACCTATGGCATGCCAAGATCTAGAAGGTTCTTAAAGAAGTTACCCATTAGGGTGTGGTCCTTGGTTTAGAAGTCGTGGGGCCTTGGTGATTTTTTGTTAACTGGTTTAAGAATTCACGATCTTCATTCAGAGCTGGTAATACTGTGCCACTTTCTTCTCCCTTCAGGGAAGAAGACACACTATTATACTTGCAGGCTCTCAGCATATTATTGCTGCGCAGATGACTCTTTAACATCTTCTATGGATTAGAAATTTGATCTAAATCAGCCTCAGGGCTACCTCAGAAAAGAGGGTAAAGGAGAAAACACCAGAATATTTTTAGTCTTGACCTTAAATACAGTTTGTGTGTGTGGTTAAACATACATACCATAAAATTCACCATTTTTAACCATAAGTAGCTAGTTCAGTGGCATTAAGTACCTTTATATTGCTGTGCAACCACTACCATCTGTTTCTAGGACGTTCTCATCATTTCAAACCCAAGTTCTGTACCTATTAAACACTAACTCCCTATTTCCTTCTCTCCCAGCTCCTGGCACCCACCATTTTCCTGCATGCCTCTATGAGTCTGACATTTCTAGGTCCCTGATATATGTGAAATCATATGGTATTTGTCCTCTTGTGTCAGGATTATTTGTAAGTGAACTTTTGATACAAAGAACAGTGCCCTTACAGTGAGTAAGGACACAGTGTATGTAGCTGGTTCTTCTACATCACAAGTCTTTAGCCTGGAGCCCTAGGATGAGTCCTAGGGATTTGAAAACTCCTTTAAGAGATGGGTTTCCTAATTACAAAGTTTCATAGGAGTCTTAACCCAGAAGATGCTGATTGCTGTTCTGGGTGCTCTGCTTTGAGAGCATCCCCTTGGTCCCAAACTAGTATCAACTGCCTTCAGGAAGCAACAAATCACCAACATGGTCATATTTGTTGTATGGCTCTGGATTTTGCTGATGATTCCAGTTTGATGCCTCATGGAGTGTCACTCACTCTGTAAAACCCCAGCCCCACGTTTAGCAGGCCACTTAAGAACTTTGAGCTCACCTTCATATATGAAAACTATCGAATGCAAACACAACTCAAAACCACAATGAGCTACAACTTCACATCCATTAGGATGGCTACAGTCAAAAAAAACCAGAAAAGAACAAGTATTGGTAAGGATGTTGAAAAATGGGAACCCTTGTGCATTGCTGGTAGGAATGTACAATGATGCATTCACTATGGATTATAGTATAGTGTTTCCTCAAAATTTAAACATAGAATTACTGTATGACCCAACAATCCTACTTCTGCATATGCCCAAAAGAACTGAAAGCATGAATTCCAAACAGATATCTGTACTTTCATACTCAGAGCACATTA
Source organism: Mungos mungo (assembly GCA_004023785.1). Taxonomy (NCBI): domain Eukaryota; kingdom Metazoa; phylum Chordata; class Mammalia; order Carnivora; family Herpestidae; genus Mungos; species Mungos mungo. Next base: position 29,616 of record PISW01010227.1, on the reverse strand, counting down.
TTCCTGATAGTCAAAAAGAACAGTCCAAGTGAAGATCCATGAGGAATGGATAGACCAAATGTAGTACAGCCACACAATGGAATAGTACTCAGCCTGAAAAAATAAAGGCGATGCTGACACCTGCTACAACATGGATAAACCTTGAGGGCATTATGCCAAGTAAAATGAGCCCATCACAAATGCACAAATATTGTATGATTCCACTTACGTGAGGTATTTAGAGTAGTCGAATTCCCAGAGACAAAAGGTAAAATGGTGGTTGATAAGGGCTTCAGGGGAGGAAGAATGGGGAGTCCATGTTTAGTGGGAACAGAGCTTCACTTTGGAAAGATGCAAGAATTCAAGAGGATGGTGGTGACTGCTACCTAACAATGTGAAATTATTATTTCGAGAGAGAGAGAGAGAGAGAGAGAGAGAGAGAGAGAGAGAGAGAGAGAGAATGAATGAGAGAGAGCGTGCAAGCGAGTGCACACACACAGGGGAGAGACAGAAGGAGGAGAGAATCTTTTTTTTTTTTTTTTAACATTTATTCATTTTTGAGAGACAGAATGAGAGTGAGGGAGCGGCAGAGAGAGAGGAGACACATAATCCTAAGCAGGCTTCAGGCTCCGAGCAGCCTGTGGGGCTCGAACCCACAGACTCTAAGATCATGACTTGAGCTCAAGTTGGACGCTTAACTGACTGAGCCACCCAGGAGCCCTGGAGAAAGAGAATCTTAAGCAGACTCCGCACTCTGCTCTGAGCCTAGTTGGGGCTTGATCTCAAGACCCTAGATCATGACCTGAGCCCAAATCAAGAGTGGGATGCTTAAACGACTGAACCACCCAGGTGCCTCTGTGAAGGTACTTTTAATGACCCTGAACTATACAGTTAAAAATGGTTAAAATGGTGTTTTATGTTGCACATATTATAATAAAACATGTTTTAAAGAAGTGTCTAATGCTGTATGATCATTATACCCTGCTCCTGCAGAAAAGTTAAAAGCCTTACGTGCAGTTTCCTTAGTGCAGTTGACTCAGCACTAAGTCATGAGACAAGCCCACCTGTCCAGTCACCCACCTCACAGGGCAGTGTGGGCACCTGCCCGGTGATCACCTGCTAAGGTGGCTCACCACGTCTCCTTTCCACTCTGAAATCACTTACCTCGCAAAAATGCTTCTCTATAATGTTCAAAGCAGTCAGGGCAACCTGGGGGTTCTCATGAAGTTGCAAAGCCTCAATTTTATCAACGCCACCAATTTCTTCTATCAGGAGACACATGTTTTCCTTCTCTGAAAGCTTCTCTGCTGCCTGTGGGTGTATAAGAAAAAGCAAGACTCTGGGCAAAAGCCCTTTGAAGGGGGAGCTTTGCCTCGTGGGAGTCAAACGCTCTTGTTCCAGAATGGGCAGCAGTTTTATTTTTCCCTAATTAAGACTACAGGATCTTACTCCCTTTTTGGATATTACATATATTTAGGTTTATATTAATTGCAAAAAATACAATTTTTGCTGAGTCAGCTGCCCTCTACAAATACATTGCTATTATTGTTTAATAAAGATCTCCCTTCTAATTAATGGAAATTGTTTAAAATACAGTTTGATGGGGGTGCCTGGGTGGCTCAGTCAGTTAAGCATCTGCCTTTGGCTCAAGTCAATCTCACAGTTTGTGAGCTTGAGCTCCACTTTGGGTGAGTCCCGGTTCGTTCGTTCGTTCTCGTGTTCTCTCTCTCCCTCTCTCTCTCTCTCTCTCTCTCTCTGCCTCTCATGGGATTCTGTCTCTCTGCCGCTTGCTCACTTGTGCCCTCTTACTCTCAAAAAATAATACAGTTTGAAAAAATGTTCAAGTAATGCTTTTATTTTTGAGAGCAAGATCACAAGTAGGGGAGGGGCAGAGAGGGGGACAGAAGATCTCAAGTGGGCTCTGCACTGACAGCAATGAGTCCCATGTGGGGCTCAAACCCAAAACCCTGAGATCATTACCTGAGCTGAAGTTGGATGCTCAACTGACTGAGCCACACAGGCGCCCCAAGTAATGCTATTTAAATACAGGTGTTCTGATCCTACCCTCACTGTAAAGCATTGACAAGTAAGACTAAGGGGACCCTTAGCAACACAAATAACCAAACCCCTGGAAACAAGTAACAGGAGTGGATTTAATCCACTGCTGATCATTGAATTTATCATCTGGGGCTATTCATTCAAACATTTGTACACAGACTGTGGATGAGGCCTACAAAACTAGAGCTCAAGATGTGATTTAGAAATGGCCCTTTTATAACTCATATTATTGGGTCAGGCAGGTAAATAATTGTTTCAGTACAGAAAGAATACTATGGTAAATGATCAGTGGTTTGCGTTATAGAAGATATGCATAAAAGGCTTGGGAAGTAACACATGTTCTTGACCAACAGGGCTATGCCAGGGCCAACCATAGGAAATTCACAGCACTTCCAAAACAAAGAATGGCAAGGACAAAGTTTTAAAGGATTAGGTCTTGCATATTAGGAGAAGAGGGAATAGTTCAGCTAAATAGCCTATTTGAGGGAAGCAAAGAGAAATAAAGAAAAAGCTTTGGTGTCATCTGAAGGGCCCTGCTCTTTATTTTGTGAGCAGTAATAAGAAAACCTCCGGTGGTTCAAATTAAACATTTAGGTCACACTGTCTACCTGATCAGTTTGTACTGTTATGCCTAAACCCAGACATTCTCTGGTCCTATCTGGGGTCCAAAATGAATTTTGGCTTTGAGCAAAGAAACCAAGGCAGGACCAACGAGCTAGGATACCCTCAGAAAGCTAGCTAGGGATGTGGGATGACCCACGGCAAGCAGAGCCCTAGGGAAAGATTCTGGATGTTGGCAGCAAACATCCCTAAAGTCACTTCAAAGAACTTCAGCTGCACTCTGCCAGCCATTTGAGGCTCTCTCTCCTACCTCATCCTCCTGACCTCCTATTCCAGCGCCTCTCTGATCTTTCCGATGTGGTTTTCCCAGACACCCCCAAGGAAAACAAAATCCCAAATGTTTAATTCAAATGAAACAGATGAAGTTCAATTTCTACAGCCCACAAGTGTGCTTTCACAAATGTGTTATATCATTATGTCCAACTCTGTCTATGAATGACCAAATCTTTATGCTTCATCTGTGTGATTTGCTCAGTCTTCGGGTCTAATTGGGTACTATTTCAAATCTGTTCTTGACTCAGGTCAGTTCTTTCTAAGACAGTTACATGCAAAGGATGCTTAAAGTGAGCTTTTAAAAGGAATCCCCTGGTGTTACTTTGACATTTTTCAAACAGCTTTGTTGCATATAAAAGGACCTTAACCAGATGAATATAGTCGGCTTTCAAGAAGGCCTCAGATGATCTCTGACTCTTGATATTCATACCTTTGTATAGTTTCCTCCCATGTTGGGTGGGGCTGGTCTGTGTAACCAAGAGGATGTTGTTGGAATGACTTACAAGGCCAGGTCATAAAAGCCATCGGGGCTTCCACCTTGCTTTTCTAGATTGCTTGTGATAGAGGAAGCCGACTGTTATGATGTGAAGACACCTGAATGGTCCCATGAAGAGCTCCAGGTGGTGACAATAACTTTCCAGGCATATGAGTGAGCCATCTTGAAAGCTGCTCCTCCAGCCTTCATCAAGCCTTCGGCTAAGACTGCAGCCCCAGGCGATATCTTGAATCTCATAAGACCCTGAGCCAGAACCATCCAGCTAAGCTGTCCCCAGATTCTTAACCTCAGAAACTAGGTGAGATAATACAGTAAAAGCTCAGTTGAGAAGCATTTCATTCCAGAAACATGCTCATAATCCAATGCACTTGTTTATCAAAGAAAATTTCCCCATAAGAAATAATGGAAACTCAGATGAATCATTCCACAACCCCAAAATATTCATATAAAATGATTAAAATACTGCAATACAAAATATAAAGAAAAACAAATGAACCTGCACTTACCTTTGAAAACCTTTGTGGCTGGTGTGAGGGAGACGAGAGGAGGGGTATTGTGTAGGATGAACTTCACTCTAACAGAATCACTGCAGAATCACCGCGATCTATTGGCTCAATAGAATCTTTTTCTTTTCCTGCAACTTTAACAAGGAACCTATCCAGTGACACTTGCTTTTGCTCCTTTTGAGGATTTTGTGGAAGTAACTTCGTATTGTTGTTAAACAGATTCATTGCTCACATTGCTACAGCCTTATTCTGGTGGTGTTTTTCTACAAAATTTTGCATGGTTTCCCACATTTTATACATCTCTCTAGTCTCATTTGAAGTGAGGGATTCCTCTGCCTTTTTCTCCTCTTCTCCACAAAAAAGATCTCCTCTGTAACTTCTTGCTGTTACTTGTGATGCAGATCCATCAGTTTGTCAGTGGTCAGCTCCTGACCATGTTCCTTTACCAGCTCTTGAATGTCATCCTTACTCAGTCCCCTGATCTTCTCCAAGAACAATTTCATCAACAAATAGCAGCTCCTATTCATGAGCAAGGCCTTATAAGTCATGTCCAAGAACGCAATCAGGCCACAGTTTTCTTCAAGCAGAATTTAGGGTTCTCTTGGTGACCCCACACCAGGCTTTATCAATGATGTTGAGGCAGTTCATGATGTGGAAATCATTTTCCAAAATGATCAGAGGGTAAGGTTTGTTCTTTCAGTCACCTTGAAACATTGCTGAAATGGTGCTTTGGTGTGAAGCTTTTTAAAATTTGAAATGAACCTCCTAATCCATGGGCTAGAGAATTGGGAGTGTATTGGCAGAAAGGAACTGGACCTTAGTGAACTCAAATTCCTTCAGTAAGTAGTCCTCAAAGCATGGAGGATGAGCAGGAGCATTATCCATAACTAGTAAGGCTTTGAGGGGCAGATTCTTTTCTAAAAGGCATTTCTTCACTGCAGGACCAAAGACTTCATTGGTCCATTCAACGAATAAGATATGAGTGGCCTCAAGCCTTGCTGTTGGACCTCCACATAACATTTAACTGGCTCTTCTGCACCTTGCATTTATTGAAAGCTTGTGGATTCTCAGAGTGATACAGGATCAGGGGCTTGACTTTGAAATCCCCACTTGCATTAGCACAAAACAAGAGGGTGAGACAGTCTTTCATGGGCTTGTGACCAGGCATTGAATGCTATCTATAATATAGGTCCTCTTTGGCATCGATTTCCAAAACCCCATCTCATTGCAGTTTAAAGTGTGCTCCAGCTGTAACACTTAGAAACCATGAGCTTTGGAACCTGGTAGTGAACACCTCAGCTGCCTTAGTGTCCAAACCCCTGCGCCTCACAACACTACGGATGCCACTTATCCCCTTAAAGTTATCAAACCATTCCCTGCTTGCTTTGAAACCTTCATTTTCTGTTGACATACTTGGCAGTTTACTTACAAGTCAGCGTACAGGACCTTTGCCTTCTTGCAGATAAAGTTCTCGGTCACAGTATCACCTGCTACTTGCTTCTCATTTATCTAAAATGGAAGCAACTTTCCTAGATCTTCCAGAACATGTGGTCATTGCTTTGATATTCTCATGACTCCTTTTGCTGCATCTAACCCCCTTCTTTCTTCTTTACTATTGTGCAAATGGTCGACATCGCCTTCTAAAATCTTGCAACTTCAGCCACTCACAACCTTGTTCATATTTCTCGATTTACTTAACTTCCATCATAATCATCTCCATATTACCATCTGTCTTTTCAATTTTTTCTGCATGGGGGCCATTGTATACGTTCATATGGATGATGACTACAGTAATTAATAAACTCCTGCCGTAAACCACATTTAATGTAACTAGCAATAAGCACAGAGTAAAGGGTCTATATCTGCAGGCAACCTGACCTAGAATGAAACAAAGAATTCCTAAGCTTACTCTTGTACGGAAAAGCAAAGGACTGTCCATAGATGCTTTGAAGTGACAAAAAATACACTAGCGCCAGTTGTGAGCACCTTCTAACATTCTGAAAAATCACCAATTTCTGCCAAACACTGCAGCCTGAGACTGAGCATCTGAACATGGGAGATAATCACCCACAATCCCATAGCAAGAGAGAGAGAGAACCACCATTGGCTCACTTGTGATCATGTGATACTTGACAACATATACTACTCATATTGCAAGGCATAGCCTGCTTACCAAGTTAAAAATTTATTAGAAATGTCTTGCCAAAACTTGCAAATAAAGTTGCTCAAAATCCAAGGTTTTACGGTATTTGTTTTAGACCACTAGGGAGTAACTGCTTATGTAACAATATAGAACTGACAAAAATGGTTTATGAACATTGGCTTAATCTGCCTTTATTTCAGAAATAAGACTTTCCTGGAGTTCTAGTTCAAGGCTTTCTTTGTAGCCAGCTTCAGCATCTATCCCTGCTAACTTCTCACTACTCTTTCAAGTGTATCTTTTGCTTTAGTCTTCTAAAAGAGCCAGCCATGTGGTTCACAGGCCTGCTTTTCCTAGCTTCAAACCTTTGATTAGTTCTCCAGATCACTCAGAGTAAGCCAAAGTTCTCCACTGCCTTATGTGATCTGGATCCTCTGAGCCTGACCACCACCTCCCACCCCTTTGCTCCCGCCCATCCTTGAGCACTCTTTCCCAGATATCCACAAGATTAACTCATTTCTCTTCAGACCTTGCAAAATGTTCTTCCTGAGACAAGATTCTCCTGACTACTGCATTGAAGGAATCACCATTCCCTTCCCACTCCGAGTCATCAGCGACTGCCCCTTTATGAGATGAACTCTCAACTGTTGGGTCTGTTTCTCTCCTCATTAATATAGAAGCTCTACCAGAGCTAGGACTTTGTTTTGTGGTATCCTGAGCATCTGAAACAATGCTGGGCATACGGTCACTCACTTGAAAAAATGAGGATGGACCTTCTTTGAAAGGCCTCTTGTTTTTGTTATCCATAAGATGTATGAACAGGAGGAGGGGTGGAGGAGTGGAAAGAGAATCCACATATGAGTTTTAAGAACCAAAATAAGTGCCTAAAATTTAAAGATGGCTATTTAGAAACCAACTTGCTTAGAACAGCTCACCTTGAGGATAAGAGAGAGAACATCAAGGATGATGATGATAATTTTGGGGTCTTGGATGGTAAGCAGATTCACCAGGGGCTCCAAGACTCCAGAGTGGACAAGCTGGATCAACTGGTCTATGGTGCCTCCAGTTGTGAAGTTAGCCACGGTCCAAATAGCTTCTTTCTGGACTTTAAATTCTCCCTGAAGAAAGAATGTTTCCATTCATTACGGATCCTGAAAAACTTAAATATAGCAATGCTGACGTAGTTCAATTTCTAGGTAGGCTAGTGACAGCCAGGGCAGTATATGTAATTTACATGGAATACCTCAGCAACCCGCCTTAGTTCTTGAACAGAAGACAGCATCTTTGAAAAGTCAAGAGGTAGATAGGCTCCCATGGCGACTTAGAGGGAGGTTCTAAGTCGAAATGTACTCATTTACTTAAGTCAGGTTATAGGAATAATATAACCAACAAACAAATCCAGATAATCTATATATGTTATAAGTTATCCTTGGAATTACTTTATTTTTTAACATTTACTTTTGAGAGAGAGAGAGAGAGAGAGCGCACGTGTGAGCGCGTACGAGCACCACCAAGCAGGGAAGGGGCAGAGAGAGAAGGAGACAGAATCTGGAGCAGGCTCCAGGCTTTGAGCTGTCAGCACAGAGTCCAAAGTGGGATCTGAGCCATGAGATCATGACCTGAGTCAAAGTCGGACATTTAACTGACTGAACCGTCCCAGGCACCCCTGAAATTTTAGATTATAGTGACGTAGGTCAACATTCCTAGTCTTTCTGATGCAGGAAACTATGGCCAAGAAGCTCCATAGCTACAAAGGCTGAGCAAAGTGATGTCAGGGAGTGAGCCAGCCCAGAGGTGTCAGAGGAAGACCACTGAAATATCACTCAATGCATTCCTTGCATTTATAAGAAACACTTTGCACAGAGATCTGGGAGGAATTTATCATAGATCCTTCTATCCCTGTGCAAAAGGAGTTATTCCTATTTCATGGCTGGGAAAAAACTGTGACCTCAGTTAAAAAAAAAAAAGAAAGAAAATTCAGTAACAACTTAGGGCTCCCAGCCAGCAGTAGTTCAAAAGGCAATTTGAAATACTACTTTTTGATTAATGACTGCACGTTTCTTTTTTTTAGTGTTTATTTTTGAGAAAGAGAGAGCGAGCGTGTACATGCACACACATGGTGGGGAGGGGGTGTTGCAAAGAGAGAGGGAGACACAGAATCCAAAGTAGGCTCCAGGTTCTGGGTTGTCATCACAGAGCCTGATGCAGGGCTCGAACTCTTAGGGACCATGAGATCATGACATGAGCTGAAGTTGGACACTTAACCAACTGAGCCACCCAGGCACCTCCATGACTGGAGGTTTCTGATGAGAATCCATATAGATGCATGGAAGCACATGGGATAGGAAGCATCTAATAGATCAGAAGATGCCCTGATTCAGGTTGCACACCTAGGAACCCACCATCCAACCTCAGGGCAGGAACACCACCAGCAGCTTCTCCTTCCCATCCTATTCCACTTGCCTCCCTGCCCCCAACCAGACATAATCACTCCTGGCTTGTGTCACCTGAAGATGATTTAAACTGAGCCCATCCATCCAAAGGGATCAAAAAGAAATGCTGATGGATAGTTGTCCTGGGGAGGGAAGTGGGAATCAGGAGGAAGAAGGAGGCTTTGTTTTATTTCTCTTTCATATCTAGATTTTCAGTATATATTACTACTTTAATCAGTGGGATTTTTTTTACACTGAAAATGCCACCTTTCTCCAGCATACAATATCACCATAATTTGATAGGTCCTTCATCCTCAAACAAAACAAAACTTCCCCCCTCTTTTGGCAAGTAGAGTGGATGGCACATTATTCTAACACCAAAGATAAGCCAATATTTACCAGCTCAGGATTTTTTCTGAATATTTGAGCTGGAGGTGGGGGTGGGGGGTCACCTTTTCATTAAACAATGGTTTAGTCTCCTACATCTTTAATGGGTTGTCCAAAATAGGATGCCTCTTCCTTTCTTTTCCAGGGAGAGTTAGGAAACTAAGGTTCATATCTCTGTTGTGATCTCGATTAATTTGCTTCTTAGGCTGTACTTGAATTCCTGAAGGAGCTCAATGTGGGGCCAATTGGAAAATAGCCTTTTGTCACAGAGTGTACCACTTACATTTTTTAGCAGAGCCACCAAGGGAGGCAGCGTGCCACAAGCAATCAGCTGCTGGATGTGCTGGCAAGGCCCTGCGGCCACGTTGCTCAAAGCCCATGCCGCCTCCTTCTGGATGGAGGACTTGGGGTGCATGAGGAGCTGGGGCAGAACCTTCAGGACACCTGCGTCAATGGCCACTTGGGTCTGGTGATCTGTTCCTGTGACGATGTTTCCCACAGTACGGAGAGAGGGGGTCTGCAAGAACAAGGCTGCAAGTGTAAGCAGGCATTGCCAATTTATCACAACAGAAGGGGACAGTCACACCAAGCTCTGTGCACTCCCAAGTATGAGTCATGCTATGTCGATGGCACTCAGGAAACCTGTGAATACTGATTAAATCCATGATCCTTATTAATTCGGCACATCCATGGCCATTTGCATAGTTTCAAGGTACTTGCTAACCTCTCAACAGTTCTAGCTTCAGTGAAACAGAGGTCAAGGGATGCCTTTATTAAGACATAATGCTGGCCTTTTCATAGCCTTATGCTGGAGGGAAATGGCTAAGTTGATTACAGTATTTATAATGTAATAACTTCTACTGAATTCATATTTAGCACGAGTGTCAAGTTCCTATTGTATATTTAATTGGAGCTAATGAGATCCCAGTGTATTCACAAATACCCTCTCAACTCTGAAGGTCCCCAGGATGGGTCTGCAATTGGGTTCAAGATAATGGTCCTCTGAGGGCTGACTGTGCATTCATTTTGGTTTCTCTGCACCATAGCAGTAGCTGCCCCAGTAAGACCATCAACAGTTCTAGAGTGTTCCTAGCCTTTTTTTTTTTTTTTTACTGTTTTTTACATTTATTTTTGAGAGAGAGAGAGAGAGAGACAGAGTGAGCAGGGGAGGGTCAGAGAGAGAGGGAGACACAGAATCTGAAGCAGGCTCCAGGCTCTCAGCTAGCTTTCAGCACAAAGCCAGACACCGGGCTCAAACCCACAAACTGTGAGATCATGACCTGAGCCGAAGCCAGATGCTTAAACGACTGAGCCACCCAGGCGCCCCTGTTCTAAGCCTTTCATGCTAGGTATCTGCTACTCAGTAGTGCCTTCACAGCCTTGCCAGGCTGGTTCCAAATGGGTACTAGATCCCCAGGACATGCAACTTCTTATACTCTCTTCATACCCTCCCTCCCCTCAATACCATTCCCCCAAACTAACCTTGATGTATGAATAATATTATGCTAATCTAGGCATAGATGATTCCAAAGACTGCATAAATATACAAGGCTAGCCACAGAAGTAAAAAATGGCACCCATGTTTAAGACACTTTCTTCAAGAAGCTTATAAGTGACCTGTTTCCTATCCTAGCCAAGTATTTGATGTTGGTTTTGTTTCATTTTTACCTGGACTACTTCAGTCCCCTGATAAACTAGAGAGAGGATAAGAGGGAATTTTCTTTTACCTTTGAGTAAGAAATTAAAATGTTATAATGAGCTTTACATTAGCACGCATGTGCACTGTATTAGTCAACTGGTTAGCATCCACATGCACAGGCCACTAGAAAGAAAGGCTACAAAAGAATAGTTTACTGCGTGGAGGGATTAGAAGCAATTTCAATGTGGTGCTTTTCTAGACTTTCTAGTTACCAGATTAAGAAAAAATAAGTTGCTTAACATCCACTAGTCTTTTCCATCAAAATAGATTCAGGTCCTTGACTAGAGAGTGGCAGAGACCAGGGCAATGCAGACAAGCAGCTTTGTTCTAAGTAAAGTATTAAGAGTTGATGGTGGGAGAGGTCTCGCTCAAATGAGTATGATTCCCACATTCCTGGTGGAAGGCTAGGACAGAGACAGACAGGACCAGGGACATTTACCAAGATATTGAGCTCCGAGCTGGTCATGAGCTGGACCAGCCTGGGCAGGACCCCAATGTCTACCACTTGGCCGATGCGCTCATTACAGCCATCACTGAGGTAGGACAGGGCCCAGCAGGTGTCCGAGAGAACCTCGCCATCTTGGTGCTGCAGGAGTTGGAAGAGCATGGGCAACATTTGCTTCACCGCTTCCTTGCAGGGGTAAGGGCTCTTGTTTCGACAAAGGTTGGACAAGGTCCACGTGATGTTTCGCAGAAACGTGATCTGTAACAAGGAGACAGTTTCCAGCATTGGGGGCCAAGAAGGAAAAAGGTCAATGGCTGCATATCCTTGCCATCTTTGATCAATATTATTGACTGGTGTGAAGCAAAGCATTTGAGCTTCATGCAGACTGTTCTCAGTAGTGATGAGTACTAGGGAGACCAAGAATGAGCTTAGGTTTCATATTCAAATGTTAGATGGAGGTTTCCTTGAATTCTTCAAAATGTCCCTCCCTCCTGGACTCAGTTGATGACCCTATTTTCATTTCTCGAGGACATAACAAAGGTTAAGCAGGAGTTGCTTTGTCTGCCTAGTCTGCCTACCAACATGTGGCAACCACATTTCTGATCTTTGTTCAGGGGTCAGTCTTCCTACTCCACATCTGGATCCCATTTTCGCCTTTGAAGATTCTGTCCCCATGATCACCTCTCTCCCCTGGATCACTCCCACATTCTGGGACCTTCCATCTCTCTAGCCATGGTCCTGCTTCTATCTTTTGGAGGCCAGCCCTCAAGGATGTGTCTCTATTTGCTGTCTTCCTTGAAGCTTATTTGTTCTTCCACCCCTTCTGGTTTGATTCCTGCCTCTACTTCTTTGTACTTAGTGATAAAATCAGCTTCTTTCAAGTCACCAAATTCAACAGTTGTTTTTTCAGTCTTAAAGTTACTGTCCTATCAGCGGTATTTAGTAGCCCTCTTGAAAAAGCTCTTCTTGGCACTTATTACCCCAAACTTGCATTTCTATTGCCAAATGGGCTGTTTCTTCTCAGTCTTTGGGGCAAGTTCTGAACATCAGAACCCTTGCGACTTGGTCTCAGGCTCTTTTCATACTTTAGGTCAGCGGTTGGGGCAAACTCTTTCTGAAGAAGGCCAGCTTTATGGCCGTAGGGCCTCTCTAATACCTTTGCCCTTATAACATTACAAAAGCAACAGACAATATTGGTATAAATAAATGGGGGTGGCTGTGCTCCAATAAAATTTTATTTATAAAAGTAAACATCTGGCCCCTGCTCTAATCTTGCCCAGCTGGATGACAGATGCGTACACAATCATCTGGACCTGCATTATCCATCTACCTGACATTGCTACAATGGTGTCTCTCACACTCTTCAACTTAATATGTACAACTAAGGCCCTGATTCCTTCTCCCTGCCGTCTTCCCTTTTCTCTAGAAGGACAGTCATCTCAACAACCTAACCACACACTGGAGGGCATCCTTGCTTGTTTATATCTCACGTGTCTAAAATTGTAGCATCCCATCTTCATTTGCTATCATTTTACTGGCAGCCAGAAAGGTCTTTCTAAAAGATCAGATCACTTCACTCCCTGCCTTGAGATCCTTCAAAGGCTTCCCTTTGCCATTGGGAGGACGTCTAAGTCCCTTGCCCTACATGTCCTTTTACACTGCTCTCTCCTTGTGAACTCCCTGATCATGTCAGCCTTTTTCTGGTTCCACTAAGTCAGATTTTCTCTGACACTGAAGGCTGGGTATTCCCTTGGATTTTAGAAGCTACCTTCTCTTCATTTTTTTTTTTTGAAGCAAATCTAGAATCCACATTTATCTTGAGGGGGTATCTATTGTTACCACATCAATCAGCTTTGACTTTAAGCTTCAAACCAAGACCCAGTACCCAGGAATAGAACTGGCGACCCATTAGTTCTCTCTGTGCCCCCTGAATGGAGAGCTTGGTCATACACTAAAATTCAGGACTATAATTTTAGAAAAACTTTAATGGAACTCTTCCAATGCCCCTCCTCCAACCCCGCCAGAGTAACATCAGCACTCATGGCCCCTGGGGCCAAATTTGGATCAACTTCTACCCAAGGTGATGTTCAGTCCTAGGTCTTATTTATAATTGCTGTCATAAGGGGCAAGATAGCACCCATATGACCCAACATTGACTTGAAAGTATTTTCCCAATTTTAGAAAGGTGTTAACTAGCTTACTACATTCAAGACACTTACTGGTATGGTTGATGAAGCCAGGGCCAGCAGATGTGGAATGGCATTGCTGGAGATAACCAGGTCTCTGTATTCTGGGCCATCACCTTCAAATAGATAAGAATGTGACATTCAAACAGGGACCAAGAGAATCCTGGGAGTAAGTAACCAATATTTCAAAAGCCTGTGCAAAGGGTGAGATGCCAAAACACATTCCTGGGCTGAGCAAATACTTAGGATAGCCATGAACTAGATCCTGGGTCTCCATCTTGTCAGTTGGGTAGATAGACCAGATGTGAAGAGCAGGCACCACACAGATACAACTGTTATAGGCAGTCAATGGGCACAAAGGAGCCAGCCAATGGGCCCAGGAAGTGTCCTTGAGACTCTAAATGCTGATAGTACTTCATAGCACAGTTCTCAAGAAGATGAAGGCTATTACAGGCCAAATTATCTTCCCAGAAGGCTTTGGCATGGGGTGGAAGCTTCCAAAAGCAACTCAAAACCAAGTCTGGGGCATGGGTAGATGCTAGCCATTTGCCATCTGCTACTTAGGCAAGAATACCAATTTGAGACCCTAGAAGTCTCAGTTTGTGACTCTTCAACCATCAGGACAAGGCATGTGTTATTTTATACCACCCAATTTTGCCTGTTCCTTACTGAACCAGACAAAAGAAGGGACATAGTCTCTGTAATAGGTGCTTCATTTCTGCAAGCATTTAACGAGCAGACTTACTTTATATTCTGTGTTTGCTAATCCCAACATCCGAAGTCCTTGGAGGTCTCATCACAGTGTTTGTTTCTGCTGACTCAGTCATGGTGGGTTGTTGACACTCTGAATTTGAAAGTGCTAATATTTGGCTGATCTTAATTTGTCAAAATCCAGAGGGGCCCAATTGAGTTCATATCCCCCCAAGAGCATTGTATTTATATCCAGCCAGGAATGCTGGAACTTTCAACCCTGCAGCACTAACTCCTCAGCTTACACTTTCCTGGCCCAATGCAGGGAATATAGCAGCAAGCCCCAAATTCACGAGGTCATTTTAGGATTGCATTTTCAGGGAAGACTGTTACCCCAAGCTGAGGAAATATTTTTTGGTACGTTCCTTTGGCAACTTTTGCTGGAGGTAGAATTCTTTGAGGGTCCTGGGTTATGAATGGATGTGTCATAAACATCATAGTGCATGGGTCAAAGACTGGTATTTTGTTCCTGAGACCATTGAGACCTGAGGCTGTAGGACCCCAGTATTGGCAGGTGGCCTTAGGCAGCCTGTAGCTTTCAGTACATACTGCATCATCTGTTTTCAGTTTTAATTTTCAACCTCTGAACTTGACTCTGAATTTTGGAAAAGCCTATCATACTCTCCCCATTGTTTTTAGATATTTAAACTCAGAGGATCGGGTCTATGATGGTACCCAAAGAACTCCCATAGCATGCCAGGCACCTGACCCACCCGTTTCCTGGCCCCTTATGGGGAGAGTCTTACCTGCTATATTACCAAGGGCCCACACTGCCTGTTCACAAACAGTCATGTGGGGGGAAGACAGGAGCTCAACCAAAGGTTGGATGGCCCCGCTTTCCACGACGGCCTGAGTCTGCTCTGAAGTCCCAGAAGCAATGTTGGTCAGAGCCCAGGCTGCTTCAAACTGCAAGCAGGGATGAAGTGAGGACTTCAGGAACTCCACCAGCCTGGGAATGAGCCCAGCTTCAACAATCAGTTTTAGAGGAGGGTTCCTTTCGCGGGACAACATTTTCCTTTGCAATGAAAGAGGAAAAAAAAAATAAAACCAAGTCATGTGAGGCTGACATTAAGAACCTCCTTTATAAATGTTCTTGGCATTCCTAGCTATCAACGAGACTAACAGCTGGGCCAGAGCTACTTAATATCCTCAAGTCCAGCCCATGGCACTTTTCAGTGATGAAGCAACATTTTTCCCTTCAGGTATTATCTATGAGCCGAGATTCCTATAGAGGCCAATTTAAATTAAGCAATTCATCTCTGACAATACTTGCATATCTTAAGATGTTCTCAAGGACTGTGTCGAGGAACAATTTCATCTCGCTTTTGAATGGACTCACCTTTTCTTACATCGCGTGGCCATTTGGCCCCTGCCACAAAACGTCCTAGGCCACTGGAGCTTATTTCTAGTTTGGAACCTATGAAATGGCAGAAGTCTGTCTGGCCTTACCTGGCTGCCTGGGTGGCCTGGAAACATAGGTCTGGATCTGAGGCATTCACACCATTGATTATTTCTTGCAGGTTGAGGCTGACCTGCAAGGAGAGATGTTTTCAGTAAGAGTCTCTGCCAAAAGGAACAACAAAGGTCATCTAGTCTAGTCATCTATCTGATTAGAACAAGCTGGCTAGGGCAGTATGCTGTTCTACATTAGGGGAGAGAAGGACATTTGATGGTCTTATAGGACTCACAGATCTGAGGGACCCTCCCCATGTTCTGGGGAAGGGGTAATTCCTGTAGTCACTTGGATCCCCAGCATCTTTTTGTTCCATGAAGAACATGCTAGTGATAGATCAGCAAAAATGGCAGAGTAAGGACCTCCAAAAATTCTTTCCTTCAAAACACCACCACCACCACCACCACCACCACCACAAGTAAAATAACCTTCCAAACTCTAGAAACTGACCAAAGGCTTGAAGCCCAGTTTATCTGAGCCAAAAAGAGATTATTCAAGAAAAACCGCTAATCTCAGAAAGATGAATTCTAGGCAACAAAATGCATCAACATACAAACAGGATCATACATCCTGACCAACTGAGATTCAAGCTGGGAAGGCAGGAGCAGTTCAACATATGAACATCAATATAGCAGGACATATTAATAGAATATAGTGGGGAAGCACAGGATCATCTCAATAAATCCAGGATAAAAGCATTTGACCAATTCAGCCACCCTTCCATGATGAAAATAGCTGGAAATAAAAGGAAACTTCCTTAATCTCATAAGGTCATCATTAAAAAATCCCCCCTCTAGCATCACAATTAATGGTAAAAGATGGAATGCTTTCCCATTAAGATCAGGAATGTCTTCCCCTTAAGATCAGGAACAAGACAAGGATGCCCACCCTCCTTGCTTTTATTCAACATAGTATTGGAAGTTCTAGACAGAGTAAGTAGGTAAGAAAAAGAAAGTCATCCAGATTGGAAAAAGAAGTAAAATGGTCTCTACTTGCAGAAGACAAAAACTTGTATATGAAACATTCTAAAGAATCCCCCCACATACACATAAATTAGAGCTAACAAGATTCAGCTAGGCTGCAGGGTTAACATATAAAAATCACTTGTATTTCTATATAGTAGCAATGAACAATCCAAAACTGAAATTAAGAAAATAATTTTATTTATAGTAACATCAAAAAGAATAAAATACTTGGGAATAAATTTAGCAAAAGACGTATATGACTTACATGCTGAAACTATAAGAATTAGAGAGAGCCTAATAATTTAAAAAATACCCCATGAACATGAATTGGAAGATATAATGTTAAGATGGCAATACTCTTATAAATTGGTCTACAGATTCAGCACAATCTCCATTAAAATCCGAGCTGTATTGATAGAAGAAATTGGCAAGTTGTGTGGGGGAAGAGGAAAAAAAGAATAAATAAATTTTAAAAATTTTTTTAAAAATTGGAAAGTTGATTCAAAAATTCAGATGGAAATCTAGGGAATTTCCCAAATAGCTAAAATAATCTTGAAAAAGAAGAACGAAGTTGGAAGACACTTTGCAATATCAAAACCACCACAAAGCTACAGTCATCAAGTCTGTGCTGTGCTGACAAAGGGTAAATGTATTGGTCAATGGAAGAGAATCCAGAGTCCTCAAATAAACTCACATTTACAGTCAGCTGATGTTAGACAAGGGTTTCAACCCCATTCAATGGGGACAGGATGGTCTTTTTGACACTGGGACAATGAGATATCCACATATAGGAGGATGAAATTGGACCCCTACTCACACCATTTACAAAAGTTTATTCAAAATGAATCAAAGGTCTAAACCTAACAGCTAAAACTATAAAACTCTTAGAAGGAAACTTGGACATAAATCTTTGTGACCTTGGATCAGGCAAGGGATTTTTTTTTCATGTTTACTATTTTAGAGAGAGAGAGAGAGAGAGCACACGCACATGCATGGATGGGGGAGGGGTAGAGAGAGAGGGAGACAGGATCTGAACCAGGCTCTGTGCTGACAGCAGAAAGCCTGATGTAGGGCTTGAACTCAGGAACCTTGAAATCATGACCTGAGCTGAAGTTGCTTGACCGACTGAGCCACCCAGGTACCCAAGGCCATGGATTCTTAAAAATGTTATCTAAAGCACAAGAAACCAAATCAAAAGTAGATAAATTGAACAGTTTCAAAATTTAAAACTCTTAAGAGTTCTACCAAAAAAGTAAAAAAGAATCTACAGAGTAAAAGGAAATACTTGCAAATAAGGGTCTAGTATCCAGAATAGACAGTATAAAGAACTCTTGCAACTTTCCAAGACAAAGTCAAATTACTCAATTTCAAAAATGACCAAAAGGTTTGAATCGACATTTCCCCAAAAAGATACATAAATAGCCAAGAAGCACTCAAAAAATGATCATTAGTCATTAGGAAGACATACCAAAATTGCAACAATATAGCCCTTTGTACCCACTAGGTAGCTACAATCCCAGGATGGACAAGTGTTGGTAAGAGTGTCAGCGTGTACAGCTACTTTGGAAAACAGTTTGGCAAAATATTTGTTTCCTATTGTTTCTGTAAAAAATTACCACAAATTTAGTGGCTTGAAACACCACATCGTCTTATAGTTCTGGACATCAGAAGTTCACGATCAGCTTCACTAGACTAAAAGCAGGGCTAGCCCCTCCTGGAAGTTTGAGGGAAGAATCTGCTTCCTTGCCTTGGTCGGTTTCTTGTGGGGCCACCTGCATTCCTTGGTTTGTGACCCTCTCCCTCCATCTTCAAAGTACAATATGCTAGTCTCCATTTCTGTGGTCCTATTACCTGATCTGATCGGTCCTTCATCCTTACTGTAAGGACCGAGGTGATTACACTGGGTTCATCCAGATAATCCAGGATAATCTCCCCATCTTAAGATCCTTAACTTAATCACATCTACAAAGTCCCCCATACAAGGCAACATTTACAAGTTCTGGGGATTAAGAGATGGAGGTATTTGGAGGGGGAGCCACTGTCCAGTTTATCTCGGGCCTCAAAGAGTTAAACAGGGTGACAATATAACCCAGCAATTCTTCTCCTAGGCATGCTCCCAAGAGGACTGAAAACACATCCACATGAACATTTGTACACAAAGCACCATTATTCATGATAGCCAGAAAGTGGAAACAACACAAATGTCCACTCACTAATGAAAGGATAAATAAAATTCAGTATATCCATACAATGAAATATTATTCAGCCATAAAAGGAACGAGGTCCTGGGGCACCTGGGTGGCTCAGTCAGTTGAGCATTTGACTTGATTTCGACTCAGGTCATGATTTCACTGTTCGGGAGTTTGAGCCCCAAGCTGGGCTCTGCACTGACATTGTGGAGCCTGCTTGGAATATTCATTCTCATTCTCATGCTCCCTCTCTCTCTTTCCCCGCTATCCCCCCACATCAATCGCATGTGTACATGCACATGCTCTCTCTCAAACAAACTTGGGGGAAAAATGAAGTATTGACATATGTTGCAACACAGACAAACCCTGAAGACATTATGCTGAGTGAAAGAATCCACGTACACAAAGTCAGAGAATGCTCACGGCCATTCCATTTGACAGCCTCTACTGTGTTATCAGATCCACTCACCCAGGTCAAATTTAGCTCTGCCCTGTAGGAATCCTAATCCTAGCAGGGTGCAAAATCGCACGTGGGTGGTTAAGCCAGGATGTAGACAATGGCAGATCATAAAAGGATGTAGATCCAAGACTATTGGAGTCTAAGCAGAGAACTTCCCAAGTCAGGGTATTTCAGAAAGGACCCACAAAAGAAACAGCATTAGCCTGCATGTCAGTGCAGAATTGGCACTGAGTGAGGTTGGGGTGGATGGGGAACAGAAGATAGAAGACAACACTCAGGTCCTAAACAAGACTTTCTATGTCTAGTGACTAGATGTAATCTCTCATTTCTGATCTCTGGCCAAGTGTGCCATGTTCATTTCTATTAGAAGCCACACCTCATCCACCCCATCTTGCCCAGAACATAGATCCCAGACTCACAGCCACAAAGGTAATGGTCCTTAGTTTTTTTTTTTTATGTTTATTTAATTTTGAGAGAGACAGAGCATGAACAGGGGAGGGGCAGAGAGAGAGGGAGGCACGAATCCAAAGCAGGCTCCAGGCTCTGAGCTGTCAGCAGAGAGCCCAGTGTGGGGCTCGAACTCACACACCGAGAGATCGTGACCTGAGCTGAAGTTGGTCACCCAACCGACTGAGCCACCCAGGTGCCCGTGGCCCTTAGCTTTCTGACACCACCAGCTTACTTCTCCCCATGATCTTTCTAGCCTTCTCCTTAAAGACCCTTGATCAAAGCTTGCAGGTTCCGAATGTACTAAACATTTTCAAGCCAGAGAAACTTATTAAGGAGGTATCTCCCACACCACCGACTTGAATGCCATGTTCCCAATGTACGTACTCCTCTGGTTAGTTGTTCCGAAGCTGGGTCAGAGGAGAGATTAGTGATATTTCTCCTCTTTAAGGCCTGCTCATCTTTCTTGGCCTTCCGGAGCTCCAGGCTGACTGCCATCCGCTGCTGCCGCCTCACCTAGCAAGAGAAAGTAAGAACCGGAGCCCTTAGAGTGGGGGAGTCAGCTGTCACCCCATTAAGCTTTTAGAACATGCTTCAAAGCATCCGATTTCACTTTTACAGATGCAACAGTCCAAGAGAGTTACTATCACACAGGAAATAGCATGGTTTACCTGCTGTAGAGCCTTCTAAGCAAAGTGTCCCATTGCCCGAGTCTGAGCACATCTTCATCAGTGCTGATTAGTCCCTGAAGGGCAGACCTGGGCCTCCCAACTGGAGATCCAGGCAGGGCTGGGGACTATGGGCTCTGAAGACATGTTCCACATGTCCCTGACCATTTCCACCATTAGGGATCAGTCTACAGGCCATTTGAGCCTTGATCCAGCTTTGGATGCCAGACTGAGGGAGATTAAAATTAAAAAACAAAACAAAATGGACCCTTTCATCTTGGTTCAGAAGAAACTCCTTGACTTTATTGACACTCCCCAGGAAAAATAATCTAACCTGTGCTCCCCATGTCCTCATCCTCCCCTCCATCTTGGCTACATCCCAACTGTGAGATTTTTACTGCACTATATCTTGATAGAGCAAGGCAGTCGCTTGGTACTCACAGAGGTATCTTTGCCTCGGTACTTAAATTTTCTCAGCCTCTCTTCTGGAGCATCCAAAGTCGGCATATTGACCAGAAGAAGTCAACCACCTATAGGTAGGGCAGTTACCAGGAGATTTTCAGTGCCCAGCATGTGGGTTCCTATGTGACAGCCATTCTTGCTCTAAGCCATTAAAGGGCCCCCAGGGGATCGGAGAGCAGACTCAAGAGGCCGGCTTCCATGGGCATCATCATACCAGCTCAACAAACAAGCACCATGCAAGCACAAAGGAGACCAGCCCTGGGCTGCGGGAGTAAGGGATGCCTTTGAGGCAGTTGGACTTGAACCTGGCCTTTGATGGCTAGGGTAGGCTGCAAGGCAAGCACAGAACCATCTCGTGTGGCTATGTCCGAGGAGCTCTGTACAGAGCATATGTGCAAGCAGGTGGTGCGCAAACCAGTCTAGGACAGGAAGAGGACAGCCCTCTTCTCCCACACCTAACCCACCAGCCCTTGGGTCGGGACGGCCTCCAGCATGACCCACTCCTTCTTACCCTTTGGTAGTTTGCCAGGCCAGGCAACCTTCACCTTTCAGCCACAATATGGCAACTGCCTCATAATGGTTCTCCCTGCTTCTACCATCGCTCTATTCCAGTACATTCAATACACAGAAGCCATGCGCTCTCCCAAAGATAATCTGATCATTTCATTCTCCCTGCTTTAAAACTCTCTATTGGCTGCCTGCTGAGATTAGAAGAAAACTCAGGCCCCCCGCTGTGATGCCCACCCTGTGTGAGCTGGCCCGAGCTTACTTCACCCGCAGCAATGCTTTGAATTTTTATCTATGAATCTGAGGATCTTCCTGGTCTATTCTATAATCTCCACAGATTTTACCACCCACCCAGCATTTTGTTTATCTTCCTCCCCCTATTCCCAATGACAATAGGGTCACATGTATCTTAGCTACGATTCCTCAGCCCTTTCACGATTCGTGACATAGAGTAAGTAGATACTCAACTCTTCGTTGGATGACGGTAGTAGGTCACAAAGCGTGCTGGTCCCCAATTAGAGGAGGTTATTCAAATAAGGCCACATTTTAACTTTCTACAAGGCAGCTGGGCGTGACATTTCTTACAAGTATGCAGTGAATATCCATCTGTTCGCAAGAATACAGGATGAGCCAGACAACATGACAGAGAAAACTGGATAAACATGACCAGAGTTGGGATGCCTGGGTGGTTCAGTCTTTTAAACATTGGATTCTTAATTTGGACTCAGGTTGTGATCTCACTGTTCAGGAGCTCGAGCTCCGTGTCAGACTCCATGCTGACAGTGGGGAGCCTGCTTGGGATTCTCTCTTTCCCACTGTATCTCAAAAATAATTTTAAGTTGTTAAAAAAAAAAAAAAACAAACCCAGAGTCTATCAACTCTATTCTTGAGCATACAACAGCTGGGAATCATTTGGGCAGGAAAGACTAAATTAGACACATCAGTTTGGATGGGACAGTGTAGACAAGTAGAATTCCAGAAGTAGAGAGCCAAGACCAAGGTCTTAAGAAGAGAGATGAACTCCATTTGAGAACAGAACAAGAATAGAATCTTGGAGACACTCCTGTGAGGGCCTAAAAGAAAGAAGAACCAGCAAAGGACCAGGAAAAAGAAGAGGGTTTGAGTCAGAACAAAAGAATGATAGTGTCTGAGGCACGAGCCGTAACAGCAGCTGCCAGGCCACGGAGGACAATTCCCTAAACAAAGTGCCACCAGCCAGCCACAGCTTGAGAGAACAAATGGGCTAAGCCCCAGGGCAGAGGCACTAGATGCTCAAGCCAGAGAGTAACCATGTTCTAGACTTTCATCTACTTTTAAGTAATCTCAAATTCTCTATACAAGAGATGCTTTTTAGGACCAAAACACCCCCCCCCTTTTTTTAAGTAGGTTCCACACACAACATAGCGCTTGAACTCACAACCCTGAGATCAAGAGTCACATGCTCTACTAAGCCAGCCAGCCAGCCAGCTTCCCCCAGGACACCCTTCAAAACACCATCTCCAAAGAGTTTTGCCAGTCGGCCAGAAAAACCAGCGTCAAGATGATTATCAGCTGGAAACAGATTTGTGCCGGAGCAAGCAGCTTTACCTTACATCTCCACGAGATAAGGCACGTGGCATTTTATCAGTTTGGAGTAGAGTAGTATTAAGGGCCCGGTTCAGGGAGCAGTGGCCAAAACATTGATTGCATGCCAGGAATGTTGGACACGTGAGATTAAATGAAGCAACGCTAACAGGAAGGTGGAGAGAGTCCCATTTTACAGGTGGGGAAACAGTGTCAGAGGTCACTTCCCACAGAAGCCCAGTGCCCACAGCTGTGAGGCATCAGAGCCAGGACTTCAGCCTCGATCGGACTCCTTTGTCCGTGCTTTGGGTCCTGAAGCTCTGTAACGAGGTCTGAGGGGGGAAAACAAGTCACTACCAAGGGTGGCACTCAACACATGGAGGAGACGCTGGAATATGGGAACGCATAGGTTTTGGCAAAGGAAGGCCACTTCTGAAATATTCTGCCACATGTCACCACTTCATCTCTGTCTCACCCACTGTTTGTGGCCCAACCAGCTCAGTCCATGAGACCCTCTGAATGTGCACACGCATGAGGCCAGTTTGGTACAAGGATGAAATGCTTTTGTTTGGGGGGAGACTCAAGGCAGTGCCTGCTCCAGGACTATTGTCACAGGAACCACACATCGTGCCACAGCCAGGAGCGTATGGCCACAAGGAACCTTGGAAGTAGACCCAGGGGCTCAGATGATCACCGCCTTCCTTCCAAATAAAATACCCAGGGGAATTTGGGTGGCAGATGCCCAAGCAGAAAAAGTTCAGTTTAAGATGGAACAGGGTCCTCCACCCACACAACCCCCACCCCCGGGGCATCTCGAAGGAGCAGTTTGAAAGTCACAGATTTGGCCAAACCACTCATTTGGGGACAGTCTGCAAAGCAAAGCAAATTCTTCTGGCTTTCGCAAATTTCTCTGGCCTCAGCTCAAAGTGTGCTCTCCCCCTCACACTGCTATTTGTAATGTTCAGAGAGCCACAACCCTGCCACCCTTTCCCAGTAGCAGGAAAGCGCTGAGCTGGAGGCTCGGAGTTAGGCACAAGATCAAAGTTAGAACCGGTCTTCAGTGGTTCTCAGAGTTTGAGATCCAAAGAAAGCCAAACTGGTTATTTAGGCAAACATCACCAATGTAGGGGCTTTCCTGACCACACCCCCAGCCTCGGGCCACCTCTGCTACATACACTAGGAGACCCCTACCCAGAGGGGCAGGTGGCAGAGGCCCCGACAAGGGCCCCTGGCCACGCTCATGGTCTCCCAGGCTCTCAAGCTGCTCTTGACCTTTTGTTCCTTTGAGGGAAAGGGAAACTAGGGACTCCTAAGTCTTGTTAACGGCACGGAATCACTTTCTCTGATTGGGGCTTTACAGGCCAATTTTTATTTTTATTTATGTTTTTTTTTATTTTTGAGAGACAGAGAGAGAGAGACAGTGTGAGCAGAGGAGGGTCAGAGAGAGAGGGAGACACAGAATCTGAAGCAGACTCCAGGCTCTGAGCTGTCAGCACAGAGCCCAAAGCAGGGCTCAAACCCACGAACCGTGAGATCATGACCTGAGCTGAAGCCGGAGGCTTAACCGACTGAGCCACCCAAGTGTCCCAACAGGCCAATTTTTAAATACTTTTCTAGACTGAGCCGAGCTCTGACTGTTAGCATCTTTCAAGAGTTGAGAACGGTTTTCAATTAAGATCTAGATCATCCAATAGTCAGCTTCTAGAAAGTAGTATTTTTTGGATTTTAAATTAACACACACTCATGGTATAGAAAATCAACACCTCTGAAATGGATTGAGCATTAACTCCCATAACCCACCCCTCCTCCAAGTTAACCTTTAAAAGGTCACATGCCTACCAAGGGGCTAATCATAGAAGGCGGGGGGGGGGGTGGGCGTTGATAGACACGGTTTGGCCACATGTTTCTCCACTTGCCTATGCTGTAGACATCTCTATGCCCAACATGGGGCTCAAACTCATGACCCTGAGGTCAAGAGTCACATGCTCTACTGACTAAGCCAGCCAGGCCGCCTAACCAGGGACATCTTTTGATGTATATTCAGAACTGCATCACTAACAGCCACTTCTTTGAATAAAGTAGGATTTGTTTTAAGCCAAAACTACACATGGGGTTGGATCAAGGGTCATTCCCCAGGAAGGGTGCCCTGGTCCGGCTCCAGTGTACATGGGTCCGCAAGCTCACACCGCTGGGCAGGAGTACAGGGGTGAAGGAGCAACCATGGGGGTATGCAGGCCTGGGAGTGAGGTGCCACCGAGACAGTGACCCCAACTTGGCATTCATGGGGCTTACCAACATGGACAAAACATGTCCAGACACTAAGCTTGGTACAGACAGACACACAGCCAGGCATGCCTCCAAGACTGGGAAGCAGAGGTCCCAGCAGGAAAGGAGCCAGGAGACCAGGCCCTCTTCCCAGTGGTCCTACCTTGAGGCTTGGGAAGGCTCTGGGAGGGGGTGATTCCCACAGGTGAACGTGCCCTGGGCGGTATTTCGGGGAGAGGTTACACAGGCACACGGATCTCTAGGCTGCCGTGTGGTCAGGCTCCATGCACCCCGTCAGTTCTGACCTGGGCTCTGCAGAGTAAACAGACACCCAGCAATGGTCACATCCTCCTCACCTACCCAGAGCGCAAGCTGAGCACCACTTAGCACAGTTTCTGTAAACCGAGGCTGGGTTCAACAGGGAGAGCCCCAGCCTGGGCTGCCTGGGACTCGTCCCTCCAAGCAGGCTGCTGGCTTTTGAAGAGGGGACAAGCCTACAGCAGCCTAATCCCCAAACAGGAGCAAGGTGTCCTGTCAATGCCCAGATGGAGGACCCTGGGAGGACGCGGCCACACCCAGAGCCGCCCACACCCACCACTTATCACTCACCTAGAAGGAAGCCACAGCCTGTGGCCAGTGGGTCGGCCTTAAATGCCCTCAGCAGACAGCAGGTGCTTCAAGGCATTTGGCCCTCCCCCCAGGGTTGGCTTCTGACCCAAGTCAATGGATCTGGGCTCTGGATGCACATTGGAACCACATGGGGAACTCTAACCAGCCTGCCACCTGGGCCCCAGCCCTGAGGCGAATGGAGTTGGTCTAGGAGGAGGCCCGGACTCCAGCTGCTTCTCATGCTCGGATGAGGCACAGAATGGAGCCTCGGAGGCACCATGGACCTTCAGCCTCTGCAGCTGTGGCTTTTTGAGACCCTTATGAAGTATCCAAAGACAAGGGACGGGGTGGGAGTGGGGACATCTCCCTCTAGCAATTCTAAGTTGGCCTTCTCCTAAAATGGGAGCATTAGGCTTAACCCCGCCGTGAAATGGTTAACAAGGGTTTCTTCCCAAGTCAGGCTGGGAGATTGGGTGCTGGTGAGAATGGGCTGGCTTCACATTAAATGGAAATGGGAACAAAATTTCACATGTTGATTCAACAAATATTTATTGAGTCCTCACCGTGTGCCAGGCCTTGACAAGCAACAGCGAACAAGATGACCTGGTCCCCACCCTCCCATCAGAAGCAGAGATGGGCCCTCCCAGCTGAGTGGGAGCAAGACCACAACTGGGACAACATAAGGCAGGGAAGTTCATGGAGGGCTCCCTGCAAGAGGTGATACCAGAACCAAATCCTCAGGAAAAGCAGGAGTTAGCAGGCAAAACACTGGGGGGGAAGGCTTCAGGCAGAAGAAACAGCATAGCAAAAAGCATGGAGGCTAGAAAAATGGCTATGGTTCCCCCTAGAAACAGAGGCCATTCAGGATTGCCAGCGGGGTGACAGGGTTGGGTGCCAGAGCAAAGGTGACCTAGTGTACAGGGGAGGGCTCCATGGGAGCCGTCCACTCTGGTCCAGGCAGCGAGGGGTTGTGCTGTCTGAAGGGGATTTTATTTTATTTAAGTTTATTTATTTTTGAGAGAGAGAGCATGGGCAGGGGAGGGGCAGAGAGAGAGAGAGAGAGAGAGAGAGAGGGAGAATCCCAAGCAGGCTCCGTGCTGTCAGCACAGAGCCCAACATGGAGCTCCAGCTCACAAGCCGTGAGATCACGACCTGGACTGAAATCAAGAGTCAGACGCATAAGCGACTGAGCCACCCAGACGCCGCTGATGGGGATTTTAAACCAGTAATAAAACCAACAGCAAGTCTTGTGCTTTTTATCATCACTCGCCAGGAATTCTGAACAGTGTCCGTGAGCTGCACCCCACCTTGTTCCTCACTCTGAAAATGTGGGGAGTTTGTCCTTAGGGCAGAGGGTATCCCACCCCCACCCCGAAGGCTTCAACAGGGTTGTGCTCCTATCTGCATTGTTTTTTATTTTGTATTCCAGAAAGTTCCAAATCTGTAAAGGCAGAGAGACCAATACAGACAAATCCTCAATTACCAACACCATCTTAATTCTTCTCCACCCACCTTTTAAACTCTGAATTTATTGATATTTGTTGGTGTGTTTTAAAGGAAATAGAATTATATCATTTCACCCATAAATAATCAGAATGAATCAAATACAGAAAGACTAAAATCAAAATTCAAAATATTGTGATCCCTCCTCACAAAATCTACAACCATTGTTGGTATGTCATTTTATTTTATTTTATTATTTTTATTTTTAGAGAGGGAGAGTGCAAGCTGCAGAGAAGGGCAGAGGGGGAGAGTAAGAGAGAATCCCAAACAGGCCTCACACTCAGCCCGCCACGGGGCTCGATCCCACGAACCGTGAGAACATGACCTGAGCTGAAATCAAAAGTCAGATGCTCAGGGCCCCTGGGTGGCTCAGTCGGTTAATCGTCCGGCTTCGGCTCAGGTCAGATCTCACGGTTCGTGGGTTCAAGCCCCGTGTCAGGCTCTGTGCTGACAGCTAGCTCAGAGCCTGGAGACTGTTTCAGAGTCTGTCTCCCTTTCTCTCTGACCCTTCCCTGCTCATGCTGTCTCTCTCTCTCTCTCTCTCTCTCAAAAATAACAAAACATTAAAAAAGAAAAAGTCAGATGCTCAACCAACTGAGCCACCCAGATGCTTCCTTAGTGTATCATTTTAAAATATTCAGACTAGCCTTGGAGAGATGAGGATTCTTTCTGGGGGTGGGGCTAGAGTGAGGAGGGGCATATAGGGGTGTGGCTGGTGGCGGTAGAGGTGGGAGGGTCTGGTTCCAAGACGTCCTGGTTCCTGGAGGGGGGCTACCAGGAGAAACCAGGCTCTGAGTGAGGGAAGCATGGAGCCTCAGGGCTGGGCCCTCACACCCAGGTGCCTGGAGGACATCAAGGTGGGGACGCAGCAAAGGCCTGTTAATCCAGAGCAGGACTCAGTGACCCACTAGACGTGGTGGTGGGTGACAATGACAGAGACACATAAGTTGATGTTGAGGTTTCAAACCCAGGTGGCTGGTGAGTAGTGGTATCGGGAAAGAGGGCATTCAGGATGATTTATAGGAGGCCCAAACTTGTGGGATCCAAGGCTATCAGAGGGACCGTCCCAGGCCCCCTTGCTCTGCCCAAGGCATTTGAGATAACCCACCACTCCCCCTGTTTCTGAGTCCCCCTCACGTTATCATCCCTGCTTTGGTCTTGCCCTTTCCCCTTTGGGCTTTTCCACACACGCAGCTGGAGGGATCCCTTGACCATTTAGCTCAGGTTATACCAGAGCTCCCCAGCATGCCTACAATCGCCTAGGAGGCCCTTCATGCACTGCCTTGGCCCCCCTCCCATCCCTGCTGGCCCACTATTGTCCTCCTTCAGCCAGCCCAGCCTCCTCACTGCCCCCACATATACATCAGGCCTGTGCTGGCCTCAGGGCCTTCGCACCTGCTATTCCCTGTGCCTCCCTCACTTCCTTCAGGTCTTAGCTTTAAGAGACCATTCCTGGTCACCCTGTCTAAAATCAAACCTCGCCCCAACACTGCCTTCTCATCTGACTCCCTAGCAGAACTTGTTAACATTTCAATGCAGAGCATTTACTTGCTTATTTTCCATCTCCTGCTCTGCCACCAGCCCCCAGAGCAAGGTGTAAGCTCTATGAGGGTGGGGTGTCGTCTGTTTTACTCACTGCTTTATCTCCACTGCCAGGAAGAGTCACTGCTCATTATATTTGTGGAATGCATACGTGGGCACACGGGTCCCAGAGCCAGGCTCTCCCCCGGCCCCCACTGTGTTACAGGCTCTCTCCTCCATCACTCAGAATGGACCCAGGATGTACAGTGGGCATGCTCAGTAACCTTCCCAAGCCGGGCATCGAGCTGGTGTCCTTTGACTAAACCGAATCGGCGTGCACAGCGGTGCCCACAGTTGCTATGCAAAGGACTCAGAAGCAGAAGTTTGGATGGAAAACAGGTCCTCAAATGGAAATCACTCCATCCTCCCCTGCGCCTAAGCCCCAGTCATGAGTAATGGCCACACCCAGGCTGGGAGCCTGACATCAGTGCCCCACTCCTTGGCTCCCTCCTCCATCAGCCCCGCCCTCCACTGAGCTCCACCCCTCAGCCCTCTGGACCTCTGCTCTGCTGGCCATCAAGGGCCACTTGCCCACTGGTCTGGTGACACTTTCCTGTAACACCTGTCTGACAAACTCTTACATTAAATTTTCAAGAACGAATTACCCAGATGGGTTATTTGCATGGTTTTAAAATTTTTTTTACCCAAGAGAGACAGAAATGCTGATGCATAGGAGCACATGTACCCCAATGTTCATAGCAGCAATGTCAACAATAGCCAAAACATGGAAGGAGCCTAAATGTCCATCACCTGACGAATGGATCAAGAAGATCTGGTATATATTCACGATGGAGTACTACATGGCAATGAGAGGGAATGACATATGGCCCTTTGTAGGAAAGTGGATGGACCTTGAGGGTGTCATGCTGAGCGAAGTAAGCCAGGCAGAGAAGGACGGAAACCATATGTTTGCACTCATAGGTCTAGCAGGAAAACAGGAGAGACCTAATGGAGAACCAGGGGAAGCGGAGG